>OZ026596.1:3881286-3906286 GCA_964020085.1 Micromussa lordhowensis | reverse complement strand
CCAACACTAATCGGACACTTAGATCTAGTTTTACAACAGTTTAGAGACCAACTTGAATTCTATATCGTGTTTTGAAAGTCCAGCTCAAATATTGCACTCAGGCACTTGTTCTCGTTACCATATTGCATTGTTTAACACTTCAGTCGCAACATATATTGTTTTTGTAAACAAAGTTTATTCGTCAGTACAACAAACTAGAACATAGATATTCTGTTTATCAATACTAAGCTATCTTCTCAGTTTATTTCTATGGGAAATATCAAAAGCTTACTGCATAAGTCACCAATATATATTGCGTAATAGTGTAATTACTGTCGATAAAAGCTGATATGAAGAGCTCAATTGTTGGGTGGGATCGGGTGAAAAATTGGTCCGATGCATGTCTGAAAGATGAACATGAGATAGTTTTCATTTCTGCGCGTTTACCAGTCTTTATTTAACCATGTATACATACCCCACTACGATGACTAGCAAAGTTATGACATCAACTTGTTTGTTTGACGATTGTGTGCACGTTAGCATATAACTAATGACCAATTTGCATGAGCGGTATTGAACACTTTGTACAATGTGGTGACATTAAAAATTTCTGCCAAGCTTCTAGAAGACCACGTGTGCATTCAGTTTATTCATACATGGACAAATATTGAGATGTCAACGAAGCTAAAAGCTAAAGGATAGCATGACTTTCCAAATTGAAAAAGGAAATAAATAGAAGTGGAAGGTACGTTGACACTGATTGCAGAACCAACTCCCAACAATCTTCCATGATGGAGAATCTTGCCGAGCTCGGTAATGAAATATAAAAAGTGAACTGATCAACATGACACGAGCGTGGGACAAAGAAAAATCTGAGTTCCCGACAGGAATCGAACCCATGACCTCCCGAACACCGAACGGGCGCTCTATCCACTGATCCACGAGAACCCATGGATATTCCGTATACTCGCTCTGGCCTTTTAAAAGACTTATATTACTACAAGCAAATACGGAAAATACCGTACCATAAAAGTGATATTTAATGCCCGAATATGAAATAATTATTTTCAAAAAGAATGAAATAGACTACAACGATAAACTTTACTATACACACGCAAAAACTGACTACCATTATTTAGATTTTCAGAAATTTATTTTAAGACATAAGTAGCTTTTACTTTCAGGAAGAAACTGTTGCCAAGTGGGCACTAGTACACAGATCGAGGAACTACACCAATACTTGTTAGTCCAACAGTTTTCGACTTGCGTTAATGACGTCAATATAAGTTACGAGGTATAATTACATCGATAATTAAAAAAAAAAGAATATTTTTGTCCCTTGTTTGAACATCCTGTGCAACTTTTGAACCAACCCAATCGCATACCAGCGGTAAAGCAATGTCCTTTTAATCGGAGTGTTCATCCAACAATATCTGCAAAAACAGACCTGACTTTCCGCCTAACACCTCTATTATTGTTAGTTTAGCTTGGTCGGGTTGGATCTGGTCGCGTGACACGCGAGGAAAAGACAGCTCTGTTACGTAACAGACCAACTACATACTTTTCAAAAGTTATTTGCTATATTGCCTTTTGAAAGCCGAACTGCTCTCATCATGTGTCAAATATGTTCTTTAGCCAATATCGCTGACCGGATTCAGGATTAAACATGCGCACGACATCATCATACGAAGATATGCGAAAATTAAACCCAAAGCAGATCGTGTTGTGTAACTGACTCCTCCGATGTCAGAGCAAGCTTCGAAAAGAAAAGAAAAAAAAAGAAACAACAGCAAATTAATAAAAATAAACGCATGGACAACAGGTTTTTGGGGGTTTTTGACCTTCTGTGGCAAACGCCTCATCACGCGATCATTACATCATTCTAAGTTATATAACAAAACACTTAATTCCTTTTGTTCCATTAGATAACTTCAAAGTCCACGTAACCATTGGTATTGGGGTTTCAGCAATATCATAATTGCTGTATCGATTTCCATTTTGTTATGAATGATACAAAGAACATTAAAGTGATTTCGTCACAAAACAAACAAATCAGTGTGATATTGCTTTCAGTGACATGTTACCGCTTGCGTGAAAAACACTGAAAATAGTTCTGTCAGGACCACAGGCAAGCTGAAATATTAGCTTTAAAGTTTGAAGTGCTATTGTTATTTGATGACAAATCACTGTCAATACTTTACCCACTGTCTCAAATATATATATAAGGGAACACGATCAACCCATTTCACCACAGCAAGCGACGTTCTCCGCTGAAGATCTGAGCTTCTTGACGGAATCGTTCTGTTTTCTCTTGAGGTCTCCTCTCCAAGTAACAGGTATTCAGTTGCAATTTCTTTTACATATACACACAATACCTTTTCTTGGTGTGCTGATGTTAAGATTAAGATTTCTGTCGTAGAAGCAAGGAAAAAGTAATAAGTGGCTCAGTTGTAGAGCGAAATATTTTTTTGGTTAGCCAGAATGGTTCCCTTGAAGGGCACGATAAATCATGGTAGTAGTTTTCTTATTGATTGATTGATTTAGTTATTTATTTATGTGCTATCTTACTTTGTAACTTTATTTGTATATTTTTAGCCTTTGTTTTTGAGTTCTCAATTTGCTAACTTCAAGCAGTGACCTTCGAAAGCAAACGCTAAGTTTTTTCCTCTTTCACAAACTCAACCCCAACAAATGACAACTTTGTTCAGTTTACGTCTTTGAGAAATGTCAGGGGTAATTAATGAAACGAAAAAGCGCGTTAGTCTCTGATTTTTAATTTAGACCTAAATCATAGTTAACTGTATTTCGGGTGGTTAATGTCACATACTGTTTTTCAGTGACCCACTGATAGCAATATAGAATACAGGTGTTATGTTATGCCAGTACTGATATAATACTCTCTATGATTCAACAGGTGAAAAGTGAGAGCCATTAGCCAAAAGCAAAAATGTACACCACAAGGTATGTTTAAGTTACGACGAATAAATTAAGGTCATGACGAATAAATTAAGGTTATCTTGGCGATACTGCGCAGTCTCTGACCTTTAACATAGAATTTGAAAATATACAAAGTTGTTTTGCTTTGAAATAAAGAGTGGCAGTATACGGTTGGCACATCAGGCGCGGATCCAGGATTTTGAAATGGGGTGTGTATTTTTGTAATAATGTCAGAGAAATCAAATATTATTTCAATATTTGAGGGATACAAAAAAAAAAAAGAAGAAGAAGGGGGCTCAGTAAAAAAAGGTGGGGGGGGGGAGGGTGAAAATTCACCCATTTCACCTCCCCTCCCCTAGATCCGCGCCGGCACATGTCGGCATAAGGTGCTCGATAGGCCTAAAATCCCATTCTTTCATCGTTTGAAGAAATATCACGAACGTCATTTTAGTAATGCCTCGATAGGCTAAGATGCTTGTCCTTTAACCAAACATTCCTGTTGACATTTACGGCAAAACTGGTGCTCTAATAAACTATAAAGAGCCCCCTCTTACAGAGTAGCTGTCGCTCCTAGAGCTGTAAACAGCATTAATTTCAGACCACCGACTTTCTTTGACCTTCTTAATAATAATGATAATAATAATAATAATAATAATAATAATAATAATAAAACTTATAGGATCTATAGTTCGTCCGTATAATTTTCCTCTCACAAAAGCATGATGACGCCATATCCAAGCAGGTCACGTCTTGGATCCGCTATCATGTATTTCGGTTCGAAGGCCCTACCACTAAGCACGGAACGGGAAAATGTTGCTATGAAGTCCTAACACTTTAAAAATAACTGGATGAAAGTTAAATTTTGGTAACATGGACAAGAAAATTTCAAAATTGGATAAATATAGGTTGTTAAAGATGCCATGGAACATTAAGTTCCTCTATCTACCGAATTATGATCTAAGAACATTTTTATTTACTCGATCTTTCTTCCTAATTCCGTCCTTCGTTTCGGTAGTATAATTAACACTTATTCCATGAACACGCCTTTGATATGAGATGATAAATAACCAACGAGGCGCGTATCCACCAAAATATGGAAATCTAAACTAACAAAAAAACAGAAACGCCCAAAAAATTCACGCTTATGCTTGCCATATTTATAGAGCGTGTTGTTATTGCTCGTATACCATGATGGCGGCTAAGCCAATGAAAACTCTTCAATTACAAAATCTCGAATAATGATAGTTACGACTTATTATTGTTATTGCGTCATATTATAAGACATAGTTATAATGGTAATGGTAATGGTAATAAAAGAAAACTATAACTAATCCTAAAATACATATATTATATGAGATATAATTTTTCATATAGAGTCTCTGAATACACTGGTAATGTAACTCTATATTGACTTGTTACTTTTTCCTAATGTAGCTTTCTCTTCGGAGTGTTAGTTGTCGTTGGCTGGTATCAAACGGCTCAAGCGTATGCAGCTACCTCTTCAGTGCAACTGCTGCTGGATACGCTGAACTTCGAGAACTGCGAGGCTTCATTAGAGAAAAGAGTTTTATGTCTTAAACTCGGAAAGTATCGCACGTTTGATGGCACGTGCAACAATCTCTGCAACATTACAATCGGATCCACCCTTACACCTCATGACCGTTTTGGTGGTACCGCGTACGAGCCAGGATTCCAACCTCGACAATTCTCGACCTTCCCCTCCACCAAACCAATTCCCCTTATAAATGCGAGGCAAGCTAGCAGGAAAGTGTTTAACAATGATGAAGACCAAGGGAATTTTACTCACGTGACAATGACGTGGGGTCAATTTCTCGATCATGACGTCACGCTAACTGAGTTTACTGTAGGCGTGAACCCACAGACCGATTGCGGCGGGAGCTTTGAGCCTTGCCCGAGCCGGGTGGAGAAGCCTAACTGCATTGGAGTCGACATCACCCAAGGGAATAATCTAATAAGTTTTCCCAACGTAAAGTGTACTCCTCTCTCCAGGTCAGAACAGAACGAAGATGGCCAGCAGGTCAGTTGTTATCCTTGATGACACCCGGGGGAGGGGGTACTCCATTATATGAGGTACATGGGTAAGGTGGGTATGTGCGGACTCAAATGATATGGCTTTTCAGTCGTTTTGGTCATAAATTGGGTATCAAATTTTGGTCAGGTCATAAATAGGGTAGGGAGAATCGCAGGTTTTGATCATGAATAGGGTAAGGGTTTTGGGAAGAGCGACGTACAGCCCCACTCAATTGTTTTGGGAAATCTCCCCCTCCCTCAGGGATGACACATTGGTCAGTTTCTAGTCTTTTGAGATCACGCATTGGTCAGTTTCGTTTTTTAACTTACCCGCAGGTCATGGTCAACGTTTTTTTTTTCATACAAGAAGATGACAAATGGATCAGTTACTTAAAGGGACACAGTCAGCTGGTACACATGCGCATTACATACCATTCAATTGCTAATTTGCATGTAACAGAGACGCGATAAATGCTGTTTTTAACCAGATATGATAAAAATAATATCATAGGATAAGCAAAAGGGCACTCAAAAACAGATTTTTCAGTAAACGGTTGAAAATCAAGCAAATACTGCGGAAAATGAAGCGGATTTCTGCATGAACTTTGATTTCAGGTTGAGGTAAACTTTTTTCAAAGTGAGAAAAGCTAGCGTCCAGGTCAACGCAGTCACAAAGCTGACTGTGTCCCTTTAATTACTTTACATAATGCATATTTCATGCAAACGTACTTTGTTAATACAGTGTTTAATACTCTTATTCTATTGCTTGTGTCTGTAGCAGATATAACGCGCGCATCGGTTTGGCCATTTCCTGCAATGCCCGCAGGCCGATTACGGGCCTGTAAAACAAAAGGAAAAAGCCATACAATAAACGACTTATTACAGTCAAACTAAGTTAAGCGTACCCCTCAATTCACTATTGCATTCTAGAAAAGACTAGTAGGTTTGAAACCTACTAGTCGCAACAGTGAATTGATTTTTCGAAAACGGAACCCGTTAGCCGTATTCTTGGATCGAGCGAGCAAGTTCAATGTTCGAATAATCAATTCATTATTGCATGAAACGACTAGCGGGTTCAAGTTTCAAATATACAGTTCATTAATGCAATATTGAGGGGTACGCTTTACTTAGTTTGACTGTAAACTAGAGCGTTCGGCCTCTGCGGGAAAATCTTAAACCTCGGCCTTGCTGTATTGACCTCGCTATCGCTAGATCAATTCGGCAAGGTTTCGGTCTGAGATTTTCCCGTAAAGACCTCACTCTCGGTTGATAAGTAGTTAATAACAAAAAAAAATAACATTCAAAAAATAAAGTGGCTAGACAAAGAATGACTTCAGCAAATTACACTAGCTTCTCGCAAAATTATAATGGGCGGGTTAAATATTACTTTAGACAATATTTTGTTGTGTTCTAAGTAATTCTGCAGTTTTCTTGGCTTACATTTACCGTACTTAGGAAAATGATGGTCGTCTTAACCTAAATTAACTATTTTTTCCTGCGACAGATAAACGAGGTAACCTCTTATATTGATGCGTCAATGGTGTATGGCTCAGATATTGGAACAGCGAACAGCCTTCGCTTGTTCAAAAAAGGACTGCTGCTGGTTGATCCATTTGTTAGACCTGAAGAATTACCAGTTCTACCGGCGGCTGAATCTGCGGGCGGCGAAGCAGGCTTCTGTAGATCTTTCGATACTACAATTGTACCTTGCTTCAGAGCTGGTGATCCTCGAGTGAATGAAAATCATGGTGGGAGAAATCAGTTGAGACGTAACTTTAAAATCGTGCTGTTAAGAAATCCGAAACTTAGCAAATCTTTTAAGAGTCGGCGCGGAAGAAGTGATAACATTTATAATAAATAATCATAAATGAAACACCAATACTTATCGGCAGCCATTCATAAACTCTCAAGCACTATCTTTGAAGTCATGAATGACGAAAACTAAAACTAACTCGAAGTAAATACATTTAGGTGACGTGGAGCGCGGGAAAATTGATGTGCGAGCGAGTGACGATTGGTTTTGGTTTAGCGTAGTAACGCAAAAAGGAATTTTTCACTTTTCTTAAATGTCGACACACCACCTTACCACCTAACTATTCTCTTCTGTTGTTTGACAGCTTTAATGGCAATGCACGCTCTGTGGGTTCGTGAACACAACCGTATTGCCAAACGTCTATACATCCTAAACCCATCATGGTGTGACGAGAAACTGTATCAAGAGGCTCGCCGAATCGTTGGCGCCATGATACAACACATTACATATAATGAGTGGTTGCCAGCGCTCATCCCCAGTAGAAGTTTGGTAAGACCCGTAGGGAAGAACATTGTGTAATAATTCATCCTTTCTTTTCTCGTTGAGAAAAAAAAAACGTAGATACATATTTATTAGTAATTTCTGAATTACAAGGAAGTTAAGTGGTCAGACACCTTGGTTAGCACAGCAATTGCGTATGATACAGCACCGTATTGATGACCCTTACAATACGGGCAAAGTTAACTTCGCTTCGCGAGAGATTGTTTTCCTTTGGTAATGCTATAAAACGATCGACTCGTGCGAGTTACAGTGATATACCTCATTTTAACGTATACAAAGTACTCAAGACACCAGGCTGGTCTCCTTCGAGCAATGCGTACGCTTCTTTCCTGCTCTCCAAACTTCGCGGGTGCATCATATCTCGGCGAAACACGCTAAAGCATGAATCAATTGTTGAATTTTTATTTTGACACGGGGCGCTCCACGTGAATGGATACTGACAACAAACGACCGTCTTCTGTTTCAGAGGCGAGACGGAGGAATTGAGCTGGAGGCACCAGGAACATTCTTCGACGGTTACGATCCGTTCACAAGGGCTGTAATGTTTAATGAGGTCTCCACGGCTGCTTTTAGAATGGGCCACACTCTAATTCGGGAAAACTTTACGCTAGCAACTGGACCCCGTTTTAATGACCGCGTGGGAGAGTCTCCGGTCGATTTTTTTGACCCAGCTCCGCTCTCTGATCTGGACTTTGGAGTCAATCCATATACAGGCTTTTATCTTGGATTGGTCTTAGAGAGGGCCTTCGACTTTGATGCGTAAGTACTTTGCCATGTTTTGGAGGACAAAAGATACTGATTGATACAGCTTTTTAACCGTAACTAGTAGATTAAATTACTTTATTACTGTATATATGCGTTTTTATTTCGGGGAGAAATGGTCACAATAGAAGTGAGAGTGATTTAAATGTAATACGGTGCTTCTTAATGAGATGTAATATTAAATACTCATTTAGTGTTTAAAGAAAGTGATCGCAAACTGTTCAAAACACCGACAGATACAATCCTCTATAACGTTTGCTACCACGAGTAAAAGAATAGAGTAAAAGCTACGATGTAATGGCAGCCAGCTTCCTAAAATAAACACTGAATGTTTAAACTATAAATTACATACCCTTTTATCAGTTCCTGCTTTTTAGATACATTTTTTATCGTTTTATCTTTTCTCGTTGTAACATTCCGTATTATTTGGGCCCTGACCGAGAGCCAAATATTTTCCAGTCCGGCCCGACCTCCGCACTCAGTCAATAAGAATTTTATCATATGACCATTTGTGCGTCTATGCATATATATGAACATTTTCATTTGTGAGGGTGTTTATTCTCTTTTAATTTCTGTGCTTCCGGAGAAAATTGCCACCTGAATAGTTCTGTATCGGACAATTCGTCAGTATAGTATATTCGATAATTTTCATTCTCTGTCATTAACACGCATCGATTTTGCCTTAAATTTAGTTTGCCTTAAATTTAGTTATTAATTTCTCAACCTCGGATAATGCAATTCTTGCTTTCTGATTGGTTCACTAGATCTCGGTTACCAGTCATTATACCTGCGTTTGACCTTATATGGAAATGAATGCGGCAAATGTCGCTCAGCATAAAAAAAAATTCAGCATTTCGTTTTGGCGCCCGGAAGTCACATCACTTTCCGGTCGTTTCTTAGACTTTAATAAAATTTAGCTAAATCGATGGTTGAGAATTTAATAAAACAATTATTCCATTCGCGCTTGTTGGATATGAGATTGGTTATAGCCAACTCGGCCCTACGGGCCTCATTGGCTATTTACCATTTCATATCCAACGCGCGCTCATGGGATAATTGTTAATTATTTCATTTGATAACAGCAACTGTAGAAACTCATGCGTGGATTTTTTTCAAAAATATACTGTGATCTAAATGGCAATGTCCGGCTCGCATGCCCAACATTCTCCAAACAGTTAAAAATCGTATTTGACAATAATTAATTGATTTCTTTCTCGTAGGAACATTGCAAAGAGCGTGACGGAAAGACTTATAATACCAGGACCAGGTGATGGTTTGCCGGGTGACCTTGCTGCTATAAACATTCAGCGTGGTCGAGACCATGGCATACCAGGTTATACCCAGTTTTTAAAACTTTGTGATGGTCCCGATGTTACAGGTTCCAACTTCGATGTTCTTACAGATATACCACGTATTCAGCGAGCATTACTGGACTCTGCTTACCTCACCGTTGAAGACGTGGATCTATTTCCGGGATTGTTGAGTGAACGACCTCAAGAAGGCAGTGAGCTGGGACGAACCACCACCTGCATGCTTCTCGCGCAGTTTAAACGCCTCCGCAAAGGTGATCGCCACTGGTATGAAAGAGACGACGATTGCATAGGATTTACCATGGAACAACTGACCGAGATAAGAAAGTCTAGTTTAGCTCGAGTGATATGTGACAACTCAGACGATGTGGCCAATATTCAGCCCAAGGTTTTCCTGCGAAGGATTAACGGCGGTCCAAATGATGATGTGTCCTGCTTCGATGTGTCGTATGTCAACTTGGAAGTTTTTAAAGAGGGTAAGTACTTGTTTAATATTTGCTTTTTTGCATTCTGAGCATTCTGGGCATTTTTCTTACAATATTTTGAAAATGTTTCGACAAATTACTTCGGGAATAAAAATTCCATCAAACTTGTCTTAAAAGTTAACGTAGCGAAGTTCGCGCCGTCTTACGAAAATTAGGCGTTTACAATCTCCACCAGAGCGAAAATATAACCAAGAATCGGTATGCGTGGGAAATGAGCTGGCGGAGACAGACTTCGGGCTCGTGAAAACAAAAGGGAAGCTGTAATATTTTCTTCTGCTCACTTTCCGCGTTATCAATCACCAAGTGCTGAAAAAAAGCACTGCAAAATTCTAGGAAAGATGGCTGCAGTTTGTAATGCAGAACAAGTACTAAGTGAAATATTGATTTCTTATATCTTCATTGCTAGGTCCCAGATATTCCGATGGTACCATACATGCCAGTTATCGTTGGGACACACTGACAGATGTCCCTGTCTGAAGCATTGCCAGGGATCCATTCGTGAATTTGGGCCATGCAAGTTTTTATGTTAATTAGTAAAAAAAAACAAGTAGTTGTTGTTAACACTGAATGTAACACAGTTGAGTTAAAACCAACGTAGTCGACGAGTAGCTAGTTAGCCAATATTATAATTGATAAAGCATTAAATTGCCTTGTTAGTCAATAAGTATAAGCAGTCATTAATTGTAATATCAATCGTTCCTTCCTTTTTTGGAAACATACGATAAATTGTTTATAACATAAAGGGAAAAAGTTGGTGTGTTCGACCATTGGGTCATGGTGGACAATCCGTTGGAAAAAGTATATGATATGTTGCAGCACCTCTTAAAAAAATTCGATAAACTTTGTTCGTCCTCGGGCAGACTTTCGTATGCTTCTGGACAGCCTTGAAAAATGTATTTATACCTCAGAATATTTGGACATTTCAAGTCAACTTTGCAGCTCAAGTTGGAGGATTAACAATGAACAAAAGTTGACTACAAACATCGTCATTCATAGCCTCTTCTAATTCCGCAATTACAGTAATTATGTATATAATGTTCCAAATTCAGTAATTTTACCCTCTATGTTATAAAGGAAAGTCGCTTCCCAAGGCAAGTTCTGTTTACATAGTTTTGCTTGATCAGACGTGAAGGATTTTTTGTCAGTTGCAATACTTAGTTCTTGAATGTTAATCTAATAACGAAGCATGTAAAATAACTCTATGAAAGTGGAAATAAACTTTAGCAACTTAATATTGAGCGTACTTCCATGCCTGAACATGCATGAGATGCTGTGACTGTCGTACTCCACTCCACTCCACCTCCACCCTCACCAACCGTGCCCCGACCCCCACCCCCAAGCGAAGTCAATTGCGAGTCACTCGAGTTTTCCTATCGATTGATATTCCTGCATGGCGTAAGGAGATGATTCATTCCTTTGGGTATCGCCTTTAGAAAGAAATATTTTCGATGAAGGCGAAGAAATAGTTCACGTCAGTGTCTCTGGAGACGACTGATCTGAATTGTGAACAAAGTGACTCTTCATGATTATCTTCTTAATGCTTTGTTTTATGTGGCGATATTATGAATATGTAGGTAAGAAAACGTTGCAATACAAATAGAAACGTAAACAATTCACCGTTCTGTCTCAATCTACGTCCTCCAGATAACCTAAGCGAGGCCTGGATTTAATAGCTCAGCTTGGTCATTGACAGTTATAATAAAGTTTCCATATAACGTCGCGCACTCGGATTGATTGAAACAGCATTGAATTTCAATTTTTACTTTGGCAACCCAAATACAACGTCTGTTTGCATGTATCGAAAATCTATCTTCGTATCCTTCCAATTGCATGTCTGATTTGCATGTATAGAAAATCTATCTTCGTATTCTTCGAAATTTCGTATTTAAGGCCTTATGTCAATTGCATGTCTGTTTGCATGTATCGAAAATCTATCTTCGTATCCTTCGTAATTTCGAATTTAAGCTTATGCTAATCGCATGTCTGTTTTCATTTATCGAAAATCCAGCATCCTAATTCCATAATTTATCGGAAGCCAACCCACACAGACAGATACTGGGATTTCTCTCCTCGTCATGAAATAAAACACAAAATTAATACGGCCTCGACCCTTTTGTTTCGGGCATCAAGCCTCCCTAGCAGCCATGAAGGAAAAACACGGGAAACCAACCGTGTCAGATAATTTGGTTTTATCAACTGGGTTGATAATGTGAATTGGCCACCGTAAGAAGATTCGGAAGCTGACGTTTCGAGCGTTAGCCCTTCGTCGGAGCGAATCATTCGAACCATTCGCTCCGAAGAAGGGCTAACGCTCGAAACGTCAGCTTCCGAATCTTTTTACGGTGGCCAATTCACATTATCAACTCAGTTGATAAAACCAAATTATCTTGTAATACTCCCACCGACGCAGCACCACAGTTTCTTTAGAAAGTTATCCTCTTCAACCATGTCAGAGTCGCATTAGAAGCTAATGGCTACCCATCGGCTATTATTTCCAACATTCTCAATAAGAAGCTATCCTCACGCACAGTTCCCCCAACAGAAGACCTGGTTTCTATGCTTTTCAAATGGGCCGAGGCATCGAATACGTACAAGGGTTTTGCATGTCTCCCTTACATCAGCGGTCTAACTGAGCCTCTCACGAGATTACTCCGCAATAATGAAATCCGTGTGGTCAACAAACCATTCAAAACCCTTCAACAAGAATTCCCATCTCCGAAGTTCAGACAACCTTCAGGGCCGGGTTGTTCGAAAGCCGGTTAAAGCTAACCCAGGATTAAAAGTTAACCGAAGTATTGATTTTTCTTGTATTTTAATGTTTTTCGCTTGCTATTTTTTGTCTAGTTTGAGATGATTCAAATTAAAATGAGAAGGCCAAACAGTATAAACAGAAAACCTTTCCGTAAAGTTGCAAAATTGAAATCAAAATTCTCGCTAACCCTGGGTTAGCTTAATCGGGCTTTGAACAACCCGGCCCAGATCTCCAATGTGACGTTGTTTATAAAATCCCATGCAAAGACTCTCCTTGCAACTACATAGGAGAAACCGAAAGATGCTTCCAAACCCGACTAAGGAACATCAACGAAATTTGAAGAACTATGCGAAGGGCTCTAATGTTGCAAACCACGCGTGGCAAAACAACCACTCCATTGACATGGATAACGCCTGTGTTATTGACAAAGTCAATTGCCGCGTTCGAAAAACACTAGAATCCTGAAACACAGCTAAAACTGTCGACGCGGAAAATAACTCGAGACCGTTGCCTAGGCAATACTCCATTTTATTGTAATTAGAACTTATTTACATTTGTTATTTTTCAACCTTTTTCCCACTTCTTTTTGTATTCTATTTGTTATATAAAAAAATAATTTCTCGCACCCCTTTTTGTGTATATTCCGTTCGCGCGCTTACATTTTTCATTCGTTAAAGGCTATATAACAATTATTCCATGAGCCCGAGTTGTATATGAAGTGATAAAATAACCAACGATCGCGTAGCGGGAGTTGGTACGTTATAATCACTTCGTATCCAACAAGGGCGAATGGAACAATTGTTTTAGTAAATTCTCAAACCGGGTTTTACCGCCGATTTTTATTTCGGCCATTATAGAGGGCTGAAGTTGAAAACTTCGTGCGGAAAATTTTTAAACTTGGCGCACTATTTTCCATATGACATAAAACTCCGACTATTGGCTCATAGTAATAATCAACGTAACTTTATTTATCGAGGGTAACACATAACAGTAACCACTGAAAAACCAGTGGCCCTCGTATAAATATTTTAAGTTAAGTGCTTTAACTTGAAGTTGACAAGGGTCAATTCATGCCTGTCAGGTTCGTGCTTTCAGTATCTGGCCGTTTTCGTTACAAGATCTTATCAACTTCAGTGCAACACAAAGAGGAAAACAGAGGCAGCTAACAACATCTCACTCAAAACCTTCCCGTGACAATTAAAACACAAAACTATAACAATATTATCTGATAATTTCCAGGTCAAATGCATATCATTCTTTGTAAGACTAGGTCTTTCGTCTGCCAATCTCTTCTCCTGCAAATTTAATCAATGAATATCCCCTCTCTCTTATCTCACGCTCTCATGGGTGAAACAGGTAATAAATAAGCATTGTGAGTTCACCCTACCCTTCAAAACATCTCCTAATTGCCAACGAGCCAGCCGAGCGAAGATGCTCGGCTGGCGAGGCGGCAGAGAATAGTGCCGCGCGAAGAATGGCGTATGCGAAAAAATTCTCGATCGAGCTCTGAAAGTGTAAGTATATTGTACGATGTAACAATCAGTTTAAGCCAATTGCAAGAAAGGAACTATTCAAGCCAATGAAAAGACGTGTTAGATTGTAGTTTTTAACCAATCAGGAGGCCGTACGTCTAGACATTTTCCGCGTGGTTGTTGATGCAGAAGAGGTTAAAGTGGAAGCAGCTCGATCTTGTGGTAGAAGGTGAGTGTTTTCTTTGTTGTGGTCGTTATTCAATTGTAAAGAATTTCATAGGCTCAGAATGTACAGTGGTCAAGAGACCAATAGCACTAGCGTGTTATACAGCGGTTGAGAGATCACTAGAACCAGCGTGTTCGCTACTGACTAGAACCAGCGTGTTCGCTACTGACTAGAACCAGCGTGTTCGCTACTGACTTGAACTAGCGAGTTCAGCAATCAGTACAACCAGCGTGTTCATCAATCAAACTGAAACTTCAATCGACCAGCGTTCCTTTACAAAACTCTTCATCTAATTCGAATATTGAGGAAAACTGTTGGAACTAGAGCAAATCCAGTGTTCAAATTCAGTGTTCAAGACACGAAATCGAACCAGCGTGTTCACCACAGAATTGAACGAGCGTGTTCAATCGAACCAGCGTATCGAACTGAAAGTTCAGCAATCGCAAAATTGAACGAGCGTGTTCATCAATCGAACTAGCGTATGAACTGAAAGTTCATCAATCGAAGTTACTTGTTCCCTCTCACTTTCACTTTGCACTGAAAGTTCGATTGAGCAACGTTGACGGACGATTGTATATTTCTCACACTTATATATCAATCATGGTGTGTTTATGGTGCGCAGTACTCACAATATTTTTACTGAAGCTACATCATTACAATGTAAATACTGTTTAGTTTTCATCTGTGTCTTTCAAAGGATGCAACACAATCATCTCCTGGCCAATCACTCATCACACTGGAGCCAAATCAAAAATCAAAGCATATTAATTCAATAGAAATGTGGGTCTCAGCCTATCAAATTTTCGTAGGTGTCTACGCACAGAAATATCCTGTAGAAGCTCGTTTGTTGATGAAATACAGTGAAGTAATAAGGGATTTGGCAGCAAGAGGATATAATTTGCGTTACTACGATGAGAACTTTCGATATCTCCGCCAAAAAGAGCCCAAAGCTTATTCTTGGGGATCTGTGCACTGGGAGTTGTGGATCAGATCTCAACCACCCAGACATCGCAATCGCAAAATTGAACGAGCGTGTTCACCAGAGAATTGAACGAGCGTGTTCATCAATCGAACTATCGTATGAACTGAAAGTTCATCAATCGAAGTTACTTGTTCCCTCTCACTTTCACTTTGCACTGAAAGTTCGATTGAGCAACGTTGACGGACGATTGTATATTTCTCACACTTATATATCAATCATGGTGTGTTTATGGTGCGCAGTACTCACAATATTTTTACTGAAGCTACATCATTACAATGTAAATACTGTTTAGTTTTCATCTGTGTCTTTCAAAGGATGCAACACAATCATCTCCTGGCCAATCACTCATCACACTGGAGCCAAATCAAAAATCAAAGCATATTAATTCAATAGAAATGTGGGTCTCAGCCTATCAAATTTTCGTAGGTGTCTACGCACAGAAATATCCTGTAGAAGCTCGTTTGTTGATGAAATACAGTGAAGTAATAAGGGATTTGGCAGCAAGAGGATATAATTTGCGTTACTATGATGAGAACTTTCGATATCTCCGCCAAAAAGAGCCCAAAGCTTATTCTTGGGGATCTGTGCACTGGGAGTTGTGGATCAGATCTCAACCACCCAGACATACGTTTTCTCAAATGAATTCTGTAACGAAGATTGAGGGTGAATCTAAGTCAAGTTTTCGTGTGCCCAAAGGTTACTGTTGGAAGTATCATAAAGGCTTCAGGTGTGTGGAATGTAATTATAAACATTCTTGCCCACTCTGTCAGAAAGATCATCAAATGTTGAAGTGCAACAATTTTCGTCCCTCCAATGGAACACCTCTTGCTGCCAATTCTGCCACTTCCAACACCAGTAAAGGTAAACCGACTTGAGGTTTTGCTGGAAGGATATGACTTTCATAAGCAAGCGTTCTTAATTGATTGATTTAAGTATGGCTTCCATTTATTTTCTGTTGGTCAAAGTAGGTCTTGTGAATCTCCTAATTTATTATCTGCCACACAGCAACCACAAGTCAGGTTGATCAAAAAGTAGCGAAGGAGCTGAAAGCCCATAGGTTGGCTGGACCTTTTGATTCACCACCATTTCCTGTTTTTAGAGTGTCACCCTTGGGTATTGTTCTAAAGAAAACCCCTGGGGGGTTTCGTATGCTACATCATCTTTCATATCCCAGGGGTGAATTAGTTAATGATGGGATTTCCCTTGAGCATTCAAGTGTTCAATATGCTAATGTTGACAAAGCTATCAAATTGATAACACAGACAGGTGTTGGTTCTTATCTGGCTAAAACTGATATAAAGAGTGCGTTCCGGATGTTACCCGTAAATCCCCAAGTTTATCTTCTTTTGGGCATCAAATGGGATGGACAATATTATTTTGATAAATGCATGCCCATGGGGTGTTCCAGCTCTTGTAAAACCTTTGAGACGCTTAGTACAGCAATTGAGTGGATTGCTAAGGATAAGCTTTGTATAGCTAATCTTATCCACTTGCTGGATGACTTTCTCCTTATTCAGCCAACGGCAAGTCAGTGTTCAGTTAGTCTTCGATTGTTCTTAGATTTCTGTGATTTTTTGGGCATTCCCATGGCACCAGAAAAAAACGTTTGGACCTTCTACAATTTTGACATTTGCAGGTGTTGAGCTAGACACTATCCGTTGTGAGTCACGACTCCCTGTGGATAAGCTAGTGAGATGTTCGCAGTTGATTGCCAGCTTTCTCAAAAAGAAGAAGGCAACATTGAGAGAGTTGCAACAGCTTACTGGGGTGCTGCATTTTGCTTGTTCAGTTGTTGTTCCAGGCCGTGCCTTTTTACGTCGACTTATCGACTTGGCTATTGGGCTAAAAAGGCCTAGTCATTTTGTTCGTATATCGAAGGAAGTTATGGCCGATTTGCTTCTTTGGCAACAGTTTTTTTCAGGAATATAATGGTAAATCCTTCTTCCTTCATGACAAATGGGAAAACAGCGTGAGCCTCCAATTATTTACTGATGCAGCAGGGGCATATGGTTTTGGAGCCGTATTTGGTGCTCAATGGTGCTATGGAGAATGGCCCGGGGAGTGGAAAGGACAAAATATTGCTATCCTTGAATTTTATCCTATAGTTCTCACTCTTCTATTGTGGGGTGACAAGATAAGGGACAAGTGTCTAACAATTTTTACTGACAATGAGGCATTAGTTCATGTTATAAATAAGTCTACCTGCAAGGACCCCACCTTGATGATTTTTGTTCGTAAACTTGTGCTAGTTTGTTTGAGGCAAAATATTTTATTCAAAGCAAAGCATATTTCAGGTTTTAAGAACACTCTTGCAGATGCACTGTCTCGTTTGCAGATTCCACGTTTCAAGAAGCTAGCACCAGCTTACATGGATCCTATGCCAACAGTTATACCACCACATCTTCTTCCTGCACACTGGCCCCTATAGTTCATGAGCTTCTATCTGCTAGTTTACAGAAGTCTTCTGTCCCCACTTACCAAAGGGCATGGAAACTTTATCAAGAATTTCAAAGAAGTGTATATCACCAATCAACCATTTCATTACCAATTTTCCCAGCTACTTTGGCATTGTTTATTGCCTATTTATTTGAGTGGAACTGTGCTTCTTCCACTGTTAATACCTATGTTTCTGCCCTTGGGTATTTCAATCGCTTAGCTGGTCTTTGTGATCCTACTAAAACCTTTTACATCATAGACATGCTTAAAGGTTACGGTAAACTGTGTCACAAATTGGACTCAAGATTACCTATCACCCTTCCCATTTTAGTGCGCATGATGCAAGCCTCAACCGACGTTTGTGTTTCCCAGTATCAATCATATATGTTTAAAGCCATGTGTTCTATGGCCTTTTTCGCATTCCTTCGCATTGGTGAAATCACAGTATCAAAACGTGATTGTTTCAGTAGTAATCTTTTGCAACTGGGCTAAGTTTCTAGGCAATGTGGTCAAAATGGTGAGGTGGTTTCATAGGTGATTACATTCAAAAATTATAATCATAACTACAATCAAAACCCCTTTTCTATAGTTTTAGCTAAACAACTTAATGCATGTCCTGTTAAATCATTCCTAGATTACTTTTTGCTTCGTGGACCATCATCAGGTCCTCTTTTTATTAATCAGGAGGGGTTGCCAGTTTTGAGAAGTGATTTTTGTAAAATGCTTTGCGCTGTTGTTCACCTATGCAACTTGGACCCTAAGAAGTATAAAGGACACAGTTTTAGGATAGGAGCCGCTACTTATGCAGCGGAGCAGGGTTTTTCCGACACACAAATTAGGCAACTGGGTAGATGGAAATCGGATGCATTTAAAAAATACATCAGAATAGCTTCCATGGAATCAGTTTCTTAGTTCTATGTACCAGGGGTTCCGGTGTTATTGCCTGCAGGGGCGGCATGACTTCGGGATCCTACATTTCTCGATCATGCATTTATTTACTTTTATGTCATTTATTTGTCAGATTGAATTGTGTGCTGGGGTGGGGCGTGCCCTTGCTTTGCAAGGCCTTTGGCGGTTTTGCCCTTACCTTCTCAGGCAATACATATTTAATCAAAATTTGTGTATTGGATTTTCAGAGTTTAATAAACCGACTATGTGCTACATTTCACATAGCCATTTTTTTCTCCATACTGTTGTTAGTATTGCCTTTACGAACAGAGCTCACCACACATTTCATTCTCATTAAGGTTTGCTGTTATAATGGATAAATTGAAGCATAAAATTGATTATACTTGTTTGTCTTCCCTTCCAACTGAAGGAATTCCTAGTGACTTGCAAAAGGTTCATTGTACTAAAATCGGTGACGATGGAATAGATCCAGATAGAGGTCCACTTGATAGTGATGAAATACCATTCAATCATCAAACAGAGTTGCGGGACTACGGGAGCACCCTTCTCAAGTATTTCTATTTTGTTTCCATATGCAAATATTTATTGACTGCGGGACTACGGGAGCAGGCATTTAATGTCACGCAATTGTGGCCGGGTATTCTGAAGTTTAGCCGCATTTTATTCTTGTCGAGTAAATAATATTTTTGAGCAGAACAAACATGCAAGTCGAATTCACATCTATACCTATGTTCACCGTGAATGAAGCTAATGAGGACAAAATTAGTGCGTTTGAAGAAACTGATGCTGTGGTGGATTTGAGAATCAAGAACAGCGTATGTCTCGTCATAGGCTTAGAGGGTTTCTTTGTGCAAACGAAATTTCAAGTGCGTCAAATCGTCTTCATCGTATTGAGAGTACTTGTAAGGCGAAGTCCTGTGTAAACGTCGAGATCGTCTAGGGCTTTCTTCGGTTCATAGTCCAGGTAATTTACAAATTTGACAGACTGGGGGCGTTTACGCTTTCTAACTGGTGACAGCGTTTCGACTGGGACGGGGAGTCAAGGGGGAGGGAGGGAGATGAGATAGAGGAAGAGGTTGCAATGGTAGATAAGGCTTGTGGGGCTGTCACTTGGGTTGATACTTGAACTGGAGTCGCTGGTATGATTTATAGAAAACCAGATCTGGTGGTTTTTGAACGGGGTTTGGCGCAGTTGGTACGTCGCCTGTCAGTACATTCGTAGAAAATTAATTTGGCTCTTGGGGTTGGGTGGGTATTGTTGCTTCAGGTATTAAAGATTTGAGCTGGTGTTTATAGTTTAAAAACTTGTTTTGCGACTGCATATACTGCTTCGCTTTTTGGTCCTCTTGGTTTGTTCGATACAGGAGATTATCCATATTATTCTGAATGCGTTGCATCTCCGAAATTGGCGGGGGCACCATCAGAGTTTGTTGTTTGAAGTAATCAGTGGAGCAGTTCTTGGGAAATTCTATTCTCGTCGGATCCTTTGTCGAATCTTTCTTCGCCGGGTAAAACATTTGTTCGCAATCTACATCTCTCTGGAGTCGTTGGCCTGAAATCTACAAAAAGATATCCATATGGTCTTCGCACCACCTCTTCGTACTCTTTGATAAACCAAGCAGTTTCACTCGGATACATTTGTTTGGCTAGAGTCAAAATTTGCAGTTTATCCCGAGGATTCTTGAAAAGGACCAAGTAATGACTGTTTAAGCTGATGCTTCGGTTGCCTTTGCCTTGATGGAACAGATTTTGTACAATGTAAATAACGCTCAGATTTCGGTGATGCGATCCTTTTGTAAACAGGTTCACGATCCGATTATCTTTTCTGGCCTCAATCATTTGGTCGTCAATGACAATCAGGTTGCGTATGTTGACATCTAAATAGGAATCATTTTCCAGAGATTCCGGGATCCCCTTGACAAATTCGATTGTTGGTATCATCATCAATAATTGCGTGTGGGCGTTTTGCCACTGTGAATAACACCAGATTCTTCTCTCCGGTGGTTGATCGATCACGGTTTGAGCTTGTTGTAACAGTGATTGTACCCATACATCGACACTAGAATAAAGGTTTTACTTACTTACTTACAGACAGTTTTTTCCGAACCGGTCATCCCTGCAACCATGCAAGTAAATGGATGAACCAATTGAAACCGCTGACACTTTTCTTGAGACATCGGTATGACTGGAGCAAAATTGGAATTACTGTGTGTTCTGATCATATGTCTTTGCATACTATCTTTTCTAGAGAAATCCTTTTGACAAACAGGACAGGACCAACTCATGTCAACTCATTCAAAGCTTAGCGAAAACTGACAAAATGCGTATGATGCTCCACATTTATATAGGCTTCAACCACAATTCTTTTGTTTTCCACCACCACCACCACAATTCTATTGTTTTCCACCACCTCCACCACAATTCTATTGTTTTCCACCACCTCCACCACAATTCTATTGTTTTCCACCACCACCACCACAATTCTATTGTTTTCCACCACCACCACCACAATTCTATTGTTTTCCACCACCACCACCACAATTCTATTGTTTTCCACCACCACCACCACAATTCTATTGTTTTCCACCACCTCCACCACAATTCTATTGTTTTCCACCACCACCACCACAATTCTATTGTTTTCCACCACCACCACCACAATTCTATTGTTTTCCACCACCACCACCACAATTCTATTGTTTTCCACCACCACCACCACAATTCTATTGTTTTCCACCACCACCACCACAATTCTATTGTTTTCCACCACCACCACCACAATTCTATTGTTTTCCACCACCACCACCACAATTCTATTGTTTTCCACCACCACCACCACAATTCTATTGTTTTCCACCACCACCACCACAATTCTATTGTTTTCCACCACCACCACCACAATTCTATTGTTTTCCACCACCACCACCACAATTCTATTGTTTTCCACCACCACCACCACAATTCTATTGTTTTCCACCACCACCACCACAATTCTATTGTTTTCCACCACCACCACCACAATTCTATTGTTTTCCACCACCACCACCACAATTCTATTGTTTTCCACCACCACCACCACAATTCTATTGTTTTCCACCACCACCACCACAATTCTATTGTTTTCCACCACCACCACCACAATTCTATTGTTTTCCACCACCTCCACCACAATTCTATTGTTTTCCACCACCACCACCACAATTCTATTGTTTTCCACCACCACCACCACAATTCTATTGTTTTCCACCACCACCACCACAATTCTATTGTTTTCCACCACCACCACCACAATTCTATTGTTTTCCACCACCTCCACCACAATTCTATTGTTTTCCACCACCACCACCACAATTCTATTGTTTTCCACCACCACCACCACAATTCTATTGTTTTCCACCACCTCCACCACAATTCTATTGTTTTCCACCACCTCCACCACAATTCTATTGTTTTCCACCACCACCACCACAATTCTATTGTTTTCCACCACCACCACCACAATTCTATTGTTTTCCACCACCACCACCACAATTCTATTGTTTTCCACCACCACCACCACAATTCTATTGTTTTCCACCACCTCCACCACAATTCTATTGTTTTCCACCACCACCACCACAATTCTATTGTTTTCCACCACCACCACCACAATTCTATTGTTTTCCACCACCACCACCACAATTCTATTGTTTTCCACCACCACCACCACAATTCTATTGTTTTCCACCACCACCACCACAATTCTATTGTTTTCCACCACCACCACCACAATTCTATTGTTTTCCACCACCACCACCACAATTCTATTGTTTTCCACCACCACCACCACAATTCTATTGTTTTCCACCACCACCACCACAATTCTATTGTTTTCCACCACCACCACCACAATTCTATTGTTTTCCACCACCACCACCACAATTCTATTGTTTTCCACCACCACCACCACAATTCTATTGTTTTCCACCACCACCACCACAATTCTATTGTTTTCCACCACCACCACCACAATTCTATTGTTTTCCACCACCACCACCACAATTCTATTGTTTTCCACCACCTCCACCACAATTCTATTGTTTTCCACCACCACCACCACAATTCTATTGTTTTCCACCACCACCACCACAATTCTATTGTTTTCCACCACCTCCACCACAATTCTATTGTTTTCCACCACCTCCACCACAATTCTATTGTTTTCCACCACCACCACCACAATTCTATTGTTTTCCACCACCACCACCACAATTCTATTGTTTTCCACCACCACCACCACAATTCTATTGTTTTCCACTCCCTCCACCACAATTCTATTGTTTTCCACCACCACCACCACAATTCTATTGTTTTCCACCACCACCACCACAATTCTATTGTTTTCCACCACCACCACCACAATTCTATTGTTTTCCACCACCACCACCACAATTCTATTGTTTTCCACCACCACCACCACAATTCTATTGTTTTCCACCACCACCACCACAATTCTATTGTTTTCCACCACCACCACCACAATTCTATTGTTTTCCACTCCCTCCACCACAATTCTATTGTTTTCCACCACCACCACCACAATTCTATTGTTTTCCACCACCACCACCACAATTCTATTGTTTTCCACCACCACCACCACAATTCTATTGTTTTCCACCACCACCACCACAATTCTATTGTTTTCCACCACCACCACCACAATTCTATTGTTTTCCACCACCACCACCACAATTCTATTGTTTTCCACCACCACCACCACAATTCTATTGTTTTCCACCACCACCACCACAATTCTATTGTTTTCCACCACCACCACCACAATTCTATTGTTTTCCACCACCACCACCACAATTCTATTGTTTTCCACCACCACCACCACAATTCTATTGTTTTCCACCACCACCACCACAATTCTATTGTTTTCCACCACCACCACCACAATTCTATTGTTTTCCACCACCACCACCACAATTCTATTGTTTTCCACCACCACCACCACAATTCTATTGTTTTCCACCACCACCACCACAATTCTATTGTTTTCCACCACCACCACCACAATTCTATTGTTTTCCACCACCACCACCACAATTCTATTGTTTTCCACCACCACCGCCACAATTCTATTGTTTTCCACCACCTCCTCCACCTCCACCACCACAATTCTATTGTTTTCCACCTCCACCACCACAATTCTATTGTTTTCCACCACCACCACCACAATTCTATTGTTTTCCACCACCACCACCACAATTCTATTGTTTTCCACCACCACCACCACAATTCTATTGTTTTCCGCCACCTTCACCACAATTCTATTGTTTTCCGCCACCTTCACCACAATTCTATTGTTTTCCACCACCACCACCACAATTCTATTGTTTTCCGCCACCTTTACCACAATTCTATTGTTTTCCGCCACCACCACCACAATTCTATTGTTTTCCACCACCACCACCACCACAATTCTATTGTTTTCCACCACCACCACCACAATTCTATTGTTTTCCACCACCACCACCACAATTCTATTGTTTTCCACCACCACCACCACAATTCTATTGTTTTCCGCCACCTTCACCACAATTCTATTGTTTTCCGCCACCTTCACCACAATTCTATTGTTTTCCACCACCACCACCACCACAATTCTATTGTTTTCCACCACCCCAATTCTATTGTTTTCCACCACCAAAATTCTATTGTTTTCCGCCACCTTCACCACAATTCTATTGTTTTCCACCACCACCACCACCACAATTCTATTGTTTTCCACCACCCCAATTCTATTGTTTTCCACCCCCACCACCACAATTCTATTGTTTTCCGCCACCTTCACCACAATTCTATTGTTTTCCACCACCACCACCACCACAATTCTATTGTTTTCCACCACCCCAATTCTATTGTTTTCCACCCCCACCACCAAAATTCTATTGTTTTCTCTCCTCCTATTGTTCTATCACCATATCGAAAACCATATAAAGCACGACACAGGAGTATCAGTGCAATTGAACTTAGTAAAGTGTTGATTACACTTCATTTTCGTCAGAGCAGAACAGCAAACCTTTAAACGCGATGAAGAAACTTTACATCCCGAATCACAAATTGTACGAAGAATACTATTTAAACCAAGCTAAGCAAAAAAGAGGTAATTAACCGGCTTTTCACGGTGCTCGATTTCAGCAGGGATATGGCTTAGGTTCCATATTTAAAGGTCTTTTCCGTTGGGCGATGCCTCATTTACAGCAAGGTGCTAAAGTACTGGGCAAAAAGGCGTTACAAACCGGAGCCCAAGTGGCTCAAGATGTTCTGGAAGGAAATAATGTTAACACAGCGCTGGCAAAGCGTAGTAAAGAAGCTAGTGGTGGACTAGTATCTCAGGTTGGGCGTGGTCGAAAAGCT
>OZ026596.1:3823786-3876286 GCA_964020085.1 Micromussa lordhowensis | reverse complement strand
AGAAAATTTGTAAGACAATTTTTTAAGGTGATTCCCGAGTTTTGCATTGCGCATTCCTACTGCGCGCGAATTTTGCGTCATCAGCGCGCGCGCGCACAAAACATAAGAGATTTCCTTCAAACTAAGCTCGATAGCGAGATAAAAGCTAATTTCCTCTTAAACGAGCACGGTGACCCCCACTTTTTATTTTATAAATTCAATGAGAACAATATCCGCAATAACTGAGAAAAAATTTGGCAGAAATCTATGGCTACTTTTTTGGCAAATGAAATAAATGCTACAGATAGAGACGTAACGGGCCCATTAGAGCAAGTCCAAATTCTGTTTCCTTTAAAGGATAAAAATATCAGTTAATAATGCAGGGTATTTGAAGCCATTTCTTCTGGGACGTAGATGAATAAGTCGAATTCTGTGTGATATAACACGCCGCATTGAAAAATAATCGAGCTTATTTGTTGCGCACTGAGATAACCAAAAGTCACCAAAATAACCATATTTGTCAGCATCGTGGCATGAAAACAAGCACGGTGACCCCCTCTTTTTATTACGTTTTTAACATCTCCTTGTACTGTAATGACACCATACCAAGTTTCATCGGAAATCTATGGCGGGTTCTTTTACCCGGCAATCACCTTAAGTGGAGCTAAAAAACACAAATTAGCTAATAGCAACGAAACTACCTTTGTAACCCCTATTTTTTTGACCTTCAGAAGATTCCTCTGGACAAATTTCATGTAATGTCAAAGTTAAGGAAATTTTCACCGAAGGAAATGGAAGAAAATTGAAATAAAAGCAAAATATACACTGTAAACAACCTATCTTTACAGAGGTTTATTTCCAGGTAAAACCCTGTTAATTTAACAGTGATGGTTCAAAAGAGTAGTTTTGTCTTTCAGAAGTTAATTTCGATAGACTTGAGACGTCACGTGAAAACGATCTACAGCAATAATTAAAGCTCACCACTCTATTGGAGCACAAACACTTAGTGCTGATGACATGGGAGGCCTTGAACCTTTAGTTTACTTATCAAAAGGAGCAAAAGTAATGTTGACGATGAATCTATGGACTGATGTTGGCCTTTGTAATGGAGCATTAGGCACAGTACTTGACTTTGTGTATGCTGAAGGACAACAATCTCCATGTCTTCCAATATGTGTATTGGTTCAATTTGGTGATGAATATAAAGGACCATCAGTTTCTTCTGTGTTTCAAAGATGTGTCCCAATTTGTCCCATCACCCAAGTTTCAGAAAGTTTAGAAAAAAAAAATATGAGAGACAGCAATTGCCATTAAAATTAGCCTGGGCGATGACAATTCATAAATGTCAAGGTCTAACACTCTCTAAAGCTTGGAATGATTTAGGATCATCAGAAAGATCTCCTGGTATTACATATGTTGCTTTAAGTAGGGTAAAAAAATACAAGATCTTCTTATTGAGCCAATGACACTAGAGAGGTTACAAGCAGTCAAAAAGTCTACTAACTTTAAGTTTAGATTAGAAGAAGAAAACCGTCTTGATGTGTTGGCTAATGAAACACTGAATTCACCTCTCAAAATATCTTTAAAAAACAATTTCGTATTTGTCATACTCTTTTAAACAAATCAAACCGATCAATGCATGCATAAATATTTCTTTTACACTTAAGATTAAAAGATAAAAAATCAATTACAATTCAAAATCAACTTTGTACAATTTTGATCTTCTCTCCCTGTGGTGACTGGTTCCAAATATTTTAAACAAACATTTCACATTTCATATTCTACTCTAAAAACAAGGAAACACGTTGTCAGTGCTTTCTGCTTACAAAATCTTTGATATTTCAAAAAAATGTTTCTGCACTGTTTGAAAATTTTCTTTTTCTTCAGTTTCCAGATCTCCTGTCAGTCAATCATGTCAAAAGAAAATACAACTCTGGTAAGTACCTGTAGCTTTAATTTACAGTGTTTGTTTTTTTG
This sequence comes from Micromussa lordhowensis, assembly GCA_964020085.1. Classification (NCBI taxonomy): domain Eukaryota; kingdom Metazoa; phylum Cnidaria; class Anthozoa; order Scleractinia; family Lobophylliidae; genus Micromussa; species Micromussa lordhowensis. Next base: position 3,874,330 of record OZ026596.1, on the reverse strand, counting down.
TGATTCTCCATCAATTCCTGTTTTTTTCCCTTTTTTTTTTACTTAGAGAGTGGGTGGGGAGGGGGATTGAATGAGCAAGAACTGCTGAAAGGAAACAACCCCTTGTAATTTTTGGAAAAAATCTTCGTCTGGCCTCACCATAGTAGATTACATCTACACAAGCAATATATTGCCATTTCTAAAATTGAAACCTTACTGAGAAATGCAATTTCACTACCATCACTGAAATCTTTGGTGGCTCCTCCCAACTTCTGCTGTTTGAACTGTGCTGAATGATTTGATTTGATTTGATTACTGCACAATTGACAGTAATCACAAGCTGCAAAGAGCTGCAGAACATTTGATTGACAGTACCAAAAAAACATTTGTTAGTTAAGTTAGGAATTTTACAGTCCACATGTTATTAAAAGGTGCATCAGCATTTCATGTCTAACTTCAGTTTTTATTTCCTCTTTCTTAGATAATCACCGTGGCTACATTCAGAATTTGCGTCCTATAAAACGCTCACGAAATCAAAATCATTGGTATGATTTTGATTTACAAACCAGCCCATCAAAATTGAGACGAGATGTAGGATTTAATATTGCAAACAACTCCATGCTACAAGAACATGAAGCATCAAAAACAGCTGTAACCCTAAAAAACACTAAGCAAAACAGCAACAATGACATCATATTCAACCAGCAATCAACAGCAAGGGTAACACCAACCTTTGATATTGATTTTGATTACAAACCCATCAACAAATCCCTAAAGACTGGGCCCTCAACTCAGCCTGCCAAGAGGATTACGCTTGAGGAGCTCCCCACACTCCAAGTCAATCAGAAAGTAAATGTCACTGCTTCCATTTCACTGGGAAATGAAAACCCTAAACCTGTTCAGTTGAAATCTTCAAGTGAAATGACAACTGTTAAGGAAGACTGTGTCCTGAAGATGAAACTGGAACTGCTACTATTCATATATGGGATCCACTTTTCAAGGACATCAAAACTGGCACCACCTATGAGTTTGAAAACCTTAGTGTAAAGCACTTCCAAGGAATCACTCATCTGGGAACAACCCCTACCACAACGTTTAAAGAAGCCAATCAACAGCTGCAACCTATCAATGGCCCTGCATTACTTGACAATCCAGAGAAAGAAGGAAATGATCAACAAACTAAGCATTTTCATCACCTGCCAAGCATGCAAACGTAAAATTAATGAAATCTCCCAACAGAACACACTCAAATGTAAAAACTGTCGACTTCGACAAAGAAAGATGCAATGCAAACGAGATGCATCTGTTCAACTAACTGTCCTACAGAACAGAATTAACAAAGCCAGACCACCGACTAAAATACTTATTTACAACACTTACGAATCAAGACTTCAACAAACTTTCATTATCATGTTCTGATTCAATGTTACGTTACCTGCTATTTGAAAGCACACATACGAAACAAGTTAATATTATTTCTTACCATGCTATTGATGTTCAAGATGTTACATTAATAAAAGAAAACCATTCACATTGGTTTTCACGTTCAAGTTCATATGCTTTTTTTAAGATTAATAAGTTCGCAAAGACTAAGTAGATGTATGTTTCTGTTCACAAACATTGTAGTAACCAAAACCCCTTTTATATGCTTCAATCAACATATTGTAACTGAAAAATTCAGTGTTGTTTTTTATGCCCTTTCAAAGCAACATTTATACCATACAACACAATTCATATTCTTTGTTATGTTATTGTTTATAATGTTTATGTTATTGTTTATAATGTTTCATAAGAACCATTCACATCCTTTTACATTTTCAAGTTATTAAATGCCTTGGTTAATATTACCAAGCTCTTAAAACCTTAGTACAGTTTCCATGTTACTCTTATCAAAAACCCTTTTATCAATTGAAAATAACCGTATGCCTCAGCATAAAACCCCTTATCAAACCACAAATTGATCGCTCGTTGGCACTCTATCGATAGGTATACCTAGTTTATAGCACATTAATATTTACTACATGTTAGTTTTCGAACTACTCAAATCGGTCCTCAGGGATTTTATGTAGCACGATCAGCCATTGCTGATCATGTGAAAATCACTGGCAACAACATAAAATGGGCTCATTTTGACATTTTAGCGTCCGGCAAAACTGACTTTCATTGCAAAATCAGAGACTCTGTCCCTTAATGTCAATGTCAGTAGTGAGAAGTTGTTGCTTTATCAGTTGCTTTATCAGTTGCTAGATTCCTCTCAAATCTTTGGCTAGACCTATGGCTTCATCAGAGCTTTGCTTCGATGCTAAGAGGTCATCCATATAGAAATTACGTCTAACAGCATTGATGGCATCTTCTCTGAATTTCCCTTGCTGGTCGCGAGCAGCTCTCTGTAATGCATAGTTTGCACAACACTGTGAATAAACAGCACCAAACACATGAACAGTCATCTTATATTCACCGGGTCTCTTCGTTTCATCTAAGTCCCTCCACAAGAAGCGCAAAGAGTCTCTATCTTCTTCACAAACTCCGACTTCATGAAACATTTGTTCAATGTCCGCCATTGGCCAATTTTCCCTGTGCGAAATCTCATAAGGATTCCTACTAAATTATGCAACAGGTCAGGGCCAGTGAGAAGCTTGTCATTTAAGGAAACACCATCAAATTTTGATGCGGCGTCAAAGACTACACAGACCTTTCCAGGCTTGATAGGATTTAGTACTGCATGGTGTGGCAAGTACCATGTTTTTGAGGTTGTCACTTTGGCCTCTTCTTGTGTCATCCTTTGGGCATACCCTTTAATGACATAATCGTTGATGACGTTCTGATATTTTTCTCTGCTAGTTCCGGGATTCTCCTGAGTTTCTTTTCAGTGGAATGAAGCCTTGAAACTGCCATAGCATGATTGTTAGACAAGGTGGTTCACGTTTCCATAACAATGCTGTTTTTTAATGGCCTTCCTCCTTGACTGTGCTACTTTCAATGATGGCCAGCGCTCTTTTGCCTTCAACAGATAAGGTGGACTCAGAGAGAACCTGCTTGGCCGCATAAGAATCGATCTCCCAAAATCGTTCAATTTGATATTGCAATGAAATTTCTTTGTCTGATGCGAGAGACTTTGCATTGATTGCTTCGCGGTGTCCTTGGTCTACATTACCGAACAGAGTCCATCCAAGAGGGGTCTTTACCGCGATGAGCTCATCTCATCGTCCCTGGCGGACTTCAAGGTGAATCAACAAGTGAGCCATGTCAGCTCCAGTGAGAATCATCACGTCACCACCGTCAAGTTCGGGAAGGTCCACGTCAGATAAGTGATTCCATTGCTGGGCGACCCTTTTATTCGAGACCTTGAAACAAGGAATGTTAAGTTTGTCAATGACCCAAGCTCCATGCACCATGACTGGGTCTGGCTGATCTTTAGACGAAAGACTAAAGCTTACTCTGTCTAAGTTCTGAGCGGTAGTTCTATTGCCAACTGTATTGATGTTAAGGCGATATGTTTCGCCAACAAGTTGTAAGCGGTCAGCCAAGTCCTTTCTAATCAGAGTCGAATCACTTCCAGAATCAAGGACAGCGTATGTGGTAACCAGGTTTCCCCGACTATGAATCTGAACTGGGAGTACTTGTAACAGGACTTTCTGTTGAGGTTGAACACAGACTTGGCTGATGTTACTCTGGATGGTGGGCAATGAACTAGACTCAGATTTCGAGCTACGAACATTTTCTTGTGGAGTAGCAGATGGTTGCGTAGAGCAACTTCTGTTGCTGGTAAGACGAACATGCGAGTCTTGTTGATGATCTTCATGTAACAGAGTGTGGTGGGGACGTCCACACCGCTCTCTAAGACAACGTTTTACACTCGGAGAATTCCTGGTATGGTGGTTTGTTTTCAAGCAATTAAAACAAAGTCCAAGGTCCCATGCAATTTTCTCCTTTCCTGCTGATGCTTAGACTTAAAGACAGGACAAAAGGCAGCAGGGTGCTTGTGCTTGCAAATGACACACTTCCTTTCACTTGAAGGGGTTTTCATCTCCTGCTCCTTGTTCGGTGATTGGGATCAGTGGTCTTGCTTTGAATATGACAAGTCATGGCTGTTGCTCGGAGCATCAGGAGAGGTTTCTGTTATTGTGGCGAGCGGATTTAAATTGAGACGTGGCTTTGACTTAGGAATCCTCTGTTTCTTGTTCCATTCTTCACAAATGAAATATTCAAGGGAATTAAACAGTGTTTCTACTCGCTTGCGTAGCCACTTCTCAAACTCTACCAGGGTAGATCTATCACTGCGTCCATCTATGTGTTCATACCATCTTACTCTGAGGTTCATGGGTAACCTCATAGTTGCCCTACTGAGATACTCTGGGGTTTCAAGAATAGCAGACTGACCCATCTTTACACACCAAGTCGTGCAGGCCTTTACTTGGTAATAGTAATCACGCAGTGCTTGCCTATCATTCGAAGGTACATAGGAACTATTGAGCATATCACTCAGATAAGCTGTGGCCACACTGTTAGGATTCCCAAACTGACGTTTCAATGTTTTAAGTGCGGTTGGGTAACGTAACTGTGACCTGTCACACCCAGACTCTCCACTGCTTTCTTTGCTTCCCCATCAAGATTTTGGAAAAATACGCTATTCGATCTGAGTCGGTGAGGGTTGTCTTGTTGTGAATCTGATCACGAAATCTCTCAATGAACTTGGGCCACTCAATAGGTTTTCCTGTGAATTTGAAAAGCTCAAGTGGTGGTAATCGCTGCTGTTCTTGAGCTGGCAGAAGAGGTATACTTGATTCTGTTTGCAAGTTTGTAAAAGTTATCTCAAAGGCAGTTTTTTGACCTTCTCTCAGTTTATCTATAAATGCATCTACAGGTTCTTCTACTTGTAGGGAGTGACTGCTATTTCTACTAGGTCCACCAACGTAGGGGGTTGATGTACTTCGGGTAGCTGGGGCCCATTGTGTTACATGTACATAAGATGGTTGAGAGTGGTTAAATGGAACAGTGGAGTTTGGCTTGTGGTGAGTGCAGTGGTCGGGGGAACTACCCATAGATGTTGATCCCAGAATAACATTATCCTCTGCTAAGGATCTAACTGTTGGAGGGATTTTACCACCAAGTCCAAGGCAAGATGACCATGTAACAGAAGTTGTTGGAAGAGCGATGGTGTTACTGTTCTCACAAGGAAATGCCAAAGGTTTGGGCTGGGACACAGATACGTAACCAGGTGAAGACAGGTCTTTGTGCAACAGAGTTTCTGCAGCTAGACTAATGGGGGTAGCTGAAGCTTGAAACGAATATTTATTTTGAGGACTGTAAGGTGACTGTACGGCAGTACTAAATGTCAAAATATCTGATTCATTTATTTTGGCAACTGGTGCCTGAGCAGAGCCCAAGATAAGGCTATTGCTGTGAGCTTCATGGAACTCTAGATTCTTTTTTGGGACGGACTCAGAAATGACACAAAATGGGGAGTATCCATACGAGACAGCTTGTCTATTCAGAGATGAATCTGTGTAAACATTTTCTTTAAGATGGCTACCCTTGCTTTCGACTTCAGTAATTACTTTAGGACTGGGCAATAAATAATGTTTCAAAGATGGCGAAGATTTACTGACCTTACTCATTTCATCATTGGAGGCCCTTCCTTTGCTTGATTTTTGGCCCAATATTTCATGCTCGAGCTGTGCCGCTTCAGCTTGATTTTTGGGCGGAAATCACAGCCGTTTCGTCTTCTCTTTTCCTTCGCAGTAGGTCGAGTTCTCGTTTTTCGATATTCCAGTTTCCACTCTAATTCCCGTTTCTGGGCCATTTCCTCTTGAAACTCCCGTTCACGCACTCCATTGTCTCTCTTAACTCGTTCGACAAGTTGTTTTGCCTGAAGGCTTGCGATGGCCGTCTTTATTTTAGCGTCTCTTCTTCTCTTTGATGAGGACGACGAAGTAGTAGAGCTAGAAAGCGCTCTCGAATGACCAGAATCGACCTGGCTAACTCTTCTTACCGAATCTTCGGGAGTCACTTCAAGGCTACCATGGAGCGGCGAAATCACACATTCGTCCACCAAATGCCACGATTGTCGACTGCTCATCATGAGCGGCTAGTTTTCATCCGGCTCGAATAGACCAAAGATGGTTAGACCAAGTAAAACGACTTTAATTTTAGCCCTTCGATAAAAATACAACATAAACATCTTTCGACATTTTGACCTCGAGCTCGTTGTCCCCCGTGAGGTCTTCTGGTATAGCGTTACTACAATTCTAATGGCCAGCGGCCGCTCCAGAGCACGATCAATAATCTTTCTGAGAAGTTTACACAAGAGGAATAAAGCTGAATCAAGGGGCATATATTTAACAATTATTATTCAACACATTGTAACACTACCCAAATATGGTCATGATGCTCTCGATATCCGTAGCAGATATCCGGCGGTATACGTAGCTTCGTACGTGGGAAAAAAAGTGAAGTGAGAAAATGTCGACAGAGAGATTTACAAGGATTTAGGCTGTTTTGTTATCAATTTGTTGAATAATAAAACAATTATCCTGCTCAATCTCGCGGAATATCGTCTGATTTTAGCCGACTCGGCCTACGGCCTCGTCGGCCAAGTATCAGACGATATTCCGCGCGATTTCGCAGGATAATTGTTAATTATTCCACAAGCGCGCGTTGGATATGACATGGTAGATAGCTAACGCGGCGCATAGCGCCGAGTTGGCTATAATCATCACATATCCAACAACGGTGAGTGAAATGATTGTTTTATTAAAAACGCCCCAAAAATATTGCAAACTAAACTTGAAAAAAAAAATAAAAACGTCTCAAAAAAATCACGCGTACGCTTAACATATTTGTAGAGCATGGTATAATGGCTCATAGCCCATGATAGCTAAGCCAATGAAAACTCTCGAAATGCATTATCCAATGATCCAGTCTTTAATAAAATGTGTTAATCCCTGATCACAGTGCGAAACAAAACACAAAAAAATACATTTTGTTCTATTTACACTAACCAACAGAATTATGGAAGCACGGGTATTCTGCGTCCTCTCTCTCCTCCTCAGAGGTTCAAATGTTCCTTACAGAAAGCCGCTGCCGGAGAACCTGGCGCCTACACTCATATCGCTGAGCGGATTCTCCCCTCTGGAAATAATCCTTTATTGTTTTATTCAAAGTGAAAATTCAAGATTATCAAAGACGCCTTTGAAAAACTCAAATTGTTTTTCTATATTTATCGTTTTGTTTTTGTATTTCCCTGTTTTTGTAGATTGATCGATATGAACTTAAGCTGGAGGAAGATCGATTCTACACCGGTTACAATAGTAAAGTCGCTCGCTCGATATCCAGAAGCGTCAGATTTGGTCACAGTCAAATACGAGATCTGACGAGTCGATATGGGAAAGAATACCTAAAGAAATACACTCCCGTCCCAACCAAGGAATTCTTTAACCCCGCGCCAATGTATGACATGTCTCAAGGAGGAATTGACGGTATCATCCGGGGACTTGTAAGAGACCATTCGCAAAAAAGTTGACGGGTGAGTTTCAAAATCTTTGGGCAGAAGTATAAAGACTACAAACTCAAAAAGCTGAGGAAAAAAGCCGTGTTCCCACGGAAAATGTCTTCATGAGTATTTCTTAAATATGTTCTTGGTAAAGCCATTAAAATTCAAATTCAATAGATCCGAATGAAAAGATTTGAATATTTAGATCCAGGACTGAGCTCTAAACCCAAGTATTTTTCTTTCTTTTTATTAATATATTTTTATATAAATAAAAATATAATTTCTTTAATTAAAAAAATTAAAAAACAATTCAAATAAACGGTCAGTTTACACTCATTGTAATATGGTACTTACAATTATAATTTCTTGCACTTGCCAAAAAACGATACTTATAATTAACTCAAATAGCAATTTATGATATGATATGCTCTCTCTGGCTGTAGCTTTCTATATTATATTATTTTATTTGTTCCTTAATGGGCTAATATGGGCAACACAAAACAAAACAAAACATTGAAAAAGAAAGAAGAATGCACTCTAAATATGGGTGGTCTGTTTACGGCATAACACCTTCTGGGTAGATTCCAAGGCGGCCAAGGGTGGGGGGGGGGGGGGGGTGGGGGGAGGGTCATAGAGAAGCATTCTCAAGATAACTTTTCAATTTGAAGTTTACAATAACAGATGACCAGCTAAATGTCCCTGGCACTGAACTATGGTGGCCTATCGCTATCACTCGAAATTTGCCAAATATTTTACGAAAAAACTATTCAAATGAACACATTTTTTTTTTAAGGAAAACGTAAAGCAAAAGATAAGTAATATTTAAATCAAACGTTTATACATTGAAAATCAATAATAAAAAACGGTCGCCTAGTCGTCTACCTGTTTCGCCGATATATAACTTTTTGCAAAGAGTGCAAGTTATACAGTAGATGACATTGGCTGAGGTACAGGTAAAATGATCTGTGATCTTAATGGAGCGCTTGGGTCCCGACAATTTCTTAACGTTGTAAATGAAAGGACATGTTTTACATCGCGCGCATCACTCGTTTTAAATGCACTGCTAACTAAAAAGTTACCTATGTTTTTGTCGCGTTTGAATGAAATTAATGGCGGTTGCGAAAAGATTCTATCAGTATCGGGATCATTTTGAAGTAATTTAAAGTTTTTGAGAATGATGGATTTTACTGCGTGATTGTGAGGGTGAAATGTGAGGGTGAATGGAATTCTATTATTATTCTCCTTCTGAGACGTTTGTAGTGCTGACTGCCGATCAATTTGTTGGGCGCGATGATGGCCTGCTTGAACAACAGAGGCAGGATATCCACGTTTGTCGAAAAAATTGCACATTTCCTCTGATTTAAAGGAAAAATCAGAGTCCTCACTACAAAGGCGACGAAGTCTAAGAAATTGAGAATAAGGAATAGAATTCTTGACGTGTGATGGATGTGAAATACAACAAATAACTATGAGAATCTGTGGGTTCGTAGTGCGCACTGGTGCATAAACCGTTGCCTTCGACAGAAACCTTGATATCTAGAAATGCTAAAGAAGTATTGGAAATTTCCCAGGTATACTTAAGAGCCGGATGAAACGAATTAACAGCAGTTATAAATTGATTGAGTTCCTCTCTGGTAGAGGAAGTGACGCCGACACAATCGTCAATTTAGCGATGGTAGAGCTCAGGTTTAGGGCCGTTGTATTGATTAAAAAATTTGTGTTCAATGTGGCCTACGAAAAGATTGGCGTAGCTGGGTCCCATTTTGGTGCCCATGGCCACACCATTGATTTGTTTATAATAACTGGTAGCGAATGAAAAACAATTTAGTGTTAAAACTAGTTCAGCCAGGCGGAGCAGTGTTTCCGAGCTTGGTTCCTTAACAGTGCGTAAATCAAAAAACTGTTTGAGGGCTAGAAGACCTTCGCCATTAGGGATGACGGTGTAAAGGGATGTAATATCCATAGTAAAAATAAGTTTGCCTTCACCCAGGAAATTGAAATCGCGAAAAATTTGAAGTGCGTGTTGACGCTTCTAAACCGGTTGCTAGACACTTTAATCTGCCGAATCATTCTGAAGCAACATATGGCAGTCTGCGGCCTCTCCCTACATCAAGGAAGCACAGAAAGCCGCAAAACTCTTGAACAAAGATTTATTTTTCAATCGTCACTCTTAATCCTCACGGTATCAACGAACGCTTTTCATTGAACTAATTCATTCTGTTGTTTTTTACGTTGCCAGGCACCAACCAATAGCGTAGCTCCATATTTCTGTATATAAACCACACACAACCCACAATTCCTTGATTCGTTCCGACGAAGGGCTAACGCTCGAAACGTCAGCTTCCGAATCTCTTTACGGTAGACAATTCACATTATCAACCCAGTTGATAATACCAAATTATCTTGTAATACTCCCACCGACGCAGCACCACAGTTTCTTTAGAAACTTGCCCCCTTTAACTTTATTTTTCTACTGGATGTAAAGAACACTGGATGTTATTTTTAACTAAAAACTACAACATGAACCTCATTTTGATGTAGTGTGCCTGTCCTGCCTCCACACCTGAACGGCAGTGGCAATGAAGAACTCTTGCTAAAATCAAAGTCAGACGCCTGTTAACACCTGAAAAAGCTCAGGAATGTTGATTGTGTAGGAGACAGCAGCAGACAACAAAACTACACAATGTTACCATTGTAACTGGTTAAGTTTTCTTCGCAGATGATTGGCTTTCTCCTTAGAACACAGTAGACTATTTCAATATTCTTGGTGGTGAACCGGAACTAGCTGTGAATCAAGGCTAGCACAGGTCAATCTCTTCTCATGTAAATATTTTTACTGATATTTTGCCGCTTTAGGCTCTACTTAAAGCTAGTTCCATTTCATTACTGAGAATTCGAAGTTAAGGATTGACAGTTTTCTGACTTTCACAATGAAAACTCTATTGGAACAGAACGTTCAATAACAGTGATCTGTAAACACGCACAACTATGTTTTCTTCTACTGAGGGTGAAAATCCCCCGCAAAGTTTTCAACAATGGTGGGAGGGAGTCTTCTCCATTTAAGCTGTCGATTTAAGGTCCTAAGGTGTTGGTATTAATTTAAGGTTTTAAACAGTGTCTGATTTCAAAACTCTTAAATTTTTTTATGATTTCTGTGATACTCTTAAAATCGGCAAGCATACGTGATTTTCATCTCAGCTTCTTTCAAATGGTAGCTGAATGACGGGATTTTTCAGTTGTCACAGTTTCTATGGTTTTGTAGGGCGCTGTGTCGACATTAGAGACGTTTGTATGGATTTTGAACCATGTTTCAAGGTCCATAACTTGGTCTCTGTTCACCCTAAAAGCATCAACCTTGGTCAAATAACTTCTCTCAACGCGACCTTTCATGTGGTTGTGTCACTTTATCGATTTGTTAAAATTTGAGACTCGCCCCAGTTCCCTGCGCATTTTCGGAATGGCCTATTAAACAAGTCGACGATTTTATCATTTTTTTTTTTCTAAGTAAATGGAATATTTACCCAGGATAACCCTTCAGTACAAAGTACTGTTATCAACGGGGTCCTGCTGACTAAGAATTAAAATTAAAAATTAAGTAATAAATAAGAAATCATCAAACTATGTAAAATAGGAAATGCACTAAGTTAAAAGCCATTAAAAACTACAATAGAAATTACAATAGCAATTACAAGTAATGATCGTCCAAGGCTTTGCTAAATAAAATTCTAGAATCGATGTTTCTTAAACTTAACGGCAGTAAATTAAAAATCGAGGCACCTAAAAAATAAAAACTACGGCGCGCAAAATCCAGTTTGACCTTTGGTATTTTCACTGTGTTCCCATTGTTTCTAGTGTTTAAAGCGTTGTGATGTAATCGTTCAAAATAATCTTTAAATGGACAACATACAGTTCCATTAAGGCAGTCAAATACAAAACGGCACGCTCTCTTTTGTAAAAAGTTGTCAATTGTTAAAAGTCGAAGATCACAGTTCTGTACACTGCATTTTGGGGTAATTATTTCGAGGCTTCGGGTCTCAATAGAGCGGATCTTGCGTTTGCGGGACTCTGACCATCCAAGACTATTATAGCCACAATACGTAAACATTGGCATAATCATAGACTGATAAATTCGTTGGGCACTAAGAGTATCAATGCTGGGACGGATGCGTCGTAAGAGGTTCACTCTTCCTGCTGCCTTCTTGTACATTTTTTGAAAATGTGTTTCAAAATTAAGTGTCGGGTCCAGATGCACGCCAAGGTATTTGTAACACGGTAGTGGTGTTGATGGGAGAATCATTGACGGATAGCTTGACTTGACAGCCCTGAAACAAATTTAACCGTTTTCCGGTACCAAACAGCATCACCTCGGATTTACCCTTCTTCAGATTAAAGATAAGTTCATTATCACGAAACCAGTTGGAGAGATTTTCCAAGTCCTGGGAAAGGTTGCTTTGTATCACATCGATATCACTTGAAGATGTGCAAATCACTGTATCATCGGCATAAGTAATTATCTTACAATGACGAAGGGGACTATGCACATCGTTAAAGAAGATGAGAAAAAGGAGAGGCCCAAGAATCGGGCCTAGAATGCTTCCTTGAGGAACTCCAGTGTTAATTGGATTTGGTTTTGAAAGGACACCATTAAATTGAACGATCTGTTTACGAAGAAATAAATAATCAGTACGCCATATCATGTACGCCGTAACGGGACAGTTTACTTAATAGAACGGAATGACTGATGGTATCGAATGCCTTTGACAAGTCAATGAAAACTGCTCCTGTTGCCTTACCATTGTCGGCCTCCTTTCTAATAAGATCAGTGAAGTAAGTAACAGCTAGTTCCGTTGAGCGGTTCGGACGGAAACCAAATTGGTACTCAAAAAGCAGACTATGACGCTCTAGATGAGCCATCAGCTGCTTGTAGACTATTTTCTCCAAAATCTTTGACAGAGTAGGGAGAATTGAGATCGGTCTATAATTGTCAATCTCAGCCAGAGACCCAGATTTGTAGAGGGGGATCACCTTAGCCACTTTCCACTCACTAGGCACAATTCCAGTTTTAAGAGATAAATTGATGATAAATGTCAAAGGTTTAGTTAAAACAAGAGCAGCATCTTTGAGCAATCCTGGGGTGAAATTATCCAGTCCAGACGCTTTGTTCCGCTTAAGATTTTTTAGCTCTTTAAGAATTTCTAACTCTTTCACAGCTTTAAAAGTAAACTGACTTTCCGTAACTTGATTGGGAAGAAATTCTTCAGCAGGTTTCCTCCAGACAAAGTCACGAAGCAAAATTGATTTGCTTTTCAGATTTCTGGCAACGGTACTGAAATAATTGCAAAAGTGAGTGTCACTTTTCCCACTCAAGAATATATAACTCAGCAGGTTTACAGCGGAGCTTTTTGTTTCAAGTATTGTTAATGTATGTTTTGCTTATTATACTGCGCGCTTCTTTCGACGAGTGCCCAGTAACTAATTCAGCAGCACAATAGTATTGGAATCTGTAAACAAACCATGCACTTAAGGATCGAAAAAAAATCTTCATCTTCACAAGACAGGAGTGTCCCAAAAATCAGAGCGTCAAGGACGAAATCAGCCTTTGTTGACAACTGCAGAGGTTATCTTTGCGCTAAGGCAAAAATTTAATTCAGCAGAAAACGGAAGAATTATTTTTACCAACGTGGAAGTCTTCTGACATGACATGACAGGCTTTGTTCGCGCGTTTCTAGTCTGAGAAATATAATACCAGTATAATACCACAACACAACAACATCTCACAAATACAACAAACAATAACTTAATATAACAATAAATATATCTGATATATTGATAAATCGTGCACCTGGTAATACAGATTTCTGTAGAAAATTTCATTACAGATGTCGTTCTCAACAGTGTTACATGATTCTACGTACGCTCCCTCTTTGATAAAGGCTCCAGGCAATTTAAACGAAAGCGGAAAAAGAGAATGAATGAATGAACAATGAGTGTGCGTACCTTGAGGGTTTTTTTCAACAAGCGAACACTGCCTACTGCCAATGTCATCTATATCCATCAATATAGCTAGTATCGCAGTATTTTGAACTTCAGCTCAGGTTGTGTTATGTTGTTGAAGCTATGTTAATCGCTACATAAGCTTTCCTAACACAGGTCGTGTTGTATTTAACTATTCTATGGGTTTGTTTGTCTTCTCGTGAATGCGGAAAGTTTCCAGTAGAGCTCAAGTGCGGCTGATAACCGAATTCCGCTTTCTACGGCGCGAAACGCTATCAAAAAGCGCCGGAAAACTTATCAAAAACCGCACGAAAAACATTTCGCTGCACAGTTGCCCGAAATCACCATTTCTGGTCACACAATAATTTTCTCAGTGCAAAAATTAGCTAACCATATCTTTACTCATCACAACACAGAACCATGGTGTTATATTGTCTAATTATAGCAATAAAATGGTCAGTTAATTATACATGCGCCTTATTGTATTGAGCAAATACATGTATGCATTTTGTGAAAAACAAAATCAAATTACAAAGATTAATTTGAACATGCTTAGAGCTTCGACACTTAAAACTAGCACAGTTCCAACAGTTAAAATCATCAATGTTTCTTTTGTTTAAATTCACCCCAGACAATGTGTGCAGCAAAAAGCAGTGCGAATATCTGAGCTAATATTCACTTAAATCGCCAGTGATGACATCACCGTTATTTTCAAACAGGAAAAAATTTCTCAATGGGTTGCTGCTGCGCATGCGCCAAACAGCTAGATTGCACACACAATTTTCACGTTTATTTTTAACTTAACCCTAACCCTAAAGATATGAAGACATGATTGATCATCGCAGTTATTCACACAACTTAAGAAGTTGTGAAAGTAAAGCCTTTAAAAAAAAGTCAGGCTTGAACGGGATTCGAACCCATGACCTCTGCGATACCGGTGCAGTGCTCTACAAACTGAGCTATCAAGCCATCTGGAAGCTGGTCACATTGTGAGTTCGTTTGTAATTTTATTGTTAATAAGTGCAGTTATGTCACCTCAGATTTCAGAAATGCCAGGACAGTATCATTAACAATTATTCCACTACCGCGGCACTATAACCATCCCATATCCGACAAAACGCAAGTGAAATAATTTTTTTGTATTAAAAACGCCCCCAAAGTATAGCAAATGCCCTAAAAAGTTACGGCTAAGCTTACCGTATTTGTGGAGAATGGTATAATGGCTCAAAAACTGTGATGGCTAAGTCAATGAAAACTCTTGAATTGTATTATCCAATGATCCAGTTTTTAATACACAAATCCTGTGAAGCAGAATATGAGGCCACACGTCACAGATCGAGACCACAAGCGGCTTTACACATCGCCTAGCCTGCACCAGCAAGCGTTACCTTTCCAAGAGCTTTTTCTGCATTCTGGCCGCGCGCAAAATGGAACGTGTGCAAACAAATGCGACGAACTGGGCAGGGGACGGGTGGTTCCTTCGTTCACCCCACCACCCCTTGCTTCGACAGCTCTCGCTCCAATTTGCGCTCGGCCAGAATCCGGAAAATTTTATTCAGACGAGAACGCTCACTACGCAGGCTACATGTCGCACAATTTCAACATCAGCGAAACCGTCCAGACAACGTGCTTAGTAACATCTGCGGAAGAACTGGGAATGAAGTGTAAAAATAACTCTTTGAAAGGCGTAACCTCGAAAACAAGGCCTCCAACAAGGGCTAATTTGTTTGAATTTTTTGGCCAAAACTCGAGAAAACTTACGGTGAGGCTACTGAGCCTTCCAAAAATGTTGTGTGAAAACTGCTAGATCAGCAGCAACAACCAACCAACCATTTTATTTTGCCAGATTCACAAGACAAAACAGCTAAAACAAGTAAAAAAATCCGGCCCTTAGGTCTTCTTGAAAAGTACTCTTTTAATTTTTCTTTTAAAGTCATGTTTTGAAAGATTACTTAATGTAAGAGGCATCTCGTTCCAAATTTTTGTTCCAATTCTAGAAAACGAGTTCAGTTGAATAGAGAGCTTAGAGCTTTGTGTGCAAAAGTTGAGCGAAGCAGACTGAGGATCGGGTATTATAGGGTTGAATATTAGAAATGTCCTGAAACAGGTCTCGCATATTTCTAGGTGCATTTCTGTGTATATCAAACATCAGGTTAGCTGTAAGTTCATAATAAGGAAATTGTAGCGGTAAAATACCGGCATCGGAAAATAGAGGAATTGCATGCTGATTGCGGTCAGAAAAATAAATAAAACGTAGAGCTCGTTTTTGCAGCTTGAGAAGCTTATCAGGATGTGATTTACACGCCTGGCCCCAAACTATCAGCCCATAGCTCAAATAAGGCGCAGCAAGAGATCTATAGATATTTATAAGAGTGTGTTTTGGAACAAAATGCCGTAGTTTAGATATTAGACCTATGGTTCGACTAATTTTATAGAAAAATTCATTACCTGACGAAGGAATTCCGCGTTAAATTGCACGCGAAAACCGATATCGCACGAGTCGCGAAGCGATGAATGCGTTTTCAAGTGCAATTTAACGCGGAATTCACGAGTTAGGTAATGAATTTTCCTTGAATCGCATAATTGAATAAAATTGTTGAAAAAGACATTGTAGAAAAACTTTTTTGCAGTTGTTGTGTTACAATTTGACGACAGTTGTTACGTAGATGCGAAACAATTTCACTTAGCCTCGTTTTCAACTCGCAATTCCACGCTAAATACCTCGCTTCGTAAACCAACCAGAATGCAAGATTTTATTCAATTATGCGATTCTAATTGCTATATGATCAATATGATGTTTCCAAGTTAAATGACCTATCAATTAGTATCCCAAGATATTTTATAAATTCCTTACATTCTAACGCTACATTTTTATTCTGCTCGTTATCAAAGATCATAATTTTAGGTTGATAGGTAAATTTTCTTTGAGCAGGAGAAAATATGACGAAGTTTGATTTTTTTATATTCAGGGTCAATTTATTTGCCGTTAGCCAATCATACAATTTGCAGAGCTCCTGGTTTACAATTAACTCCAATGACCTAAGGTTTTTGTCAGCATATAGGATATTCGTGTCGTCAGCAAACAAAAAAACTTAAGCTTTTCAGAGCATTCTTGAATATCGTTAATATAGATTAGAAAAAGGAAGTGGGCCTAAGACGGAGCCCTTGCGGTACTCCACAAGTAATATCATTTCTAGCAGATATATACGAATCAATTTGAGTTGTTTGAGTTCGGCCTTGTAGATAAGAAGAAAACCATTTACGGATGACACCACGGAAACCATAGTGATCTAGCTTGTGTAGTAGAATTTTATGATCTACAGTGTCAAAAGCTTTCTTTAGGTCAATAAAAACTCCACACGAAAATGAGCGTTTGTCCATGTTTGTCTGTATGGTGCCCACAATATCCAGGATTGCATGCTGAGTTGAAAGTGTTTTACGGAAGCCATATTGAGATGGGAAAAGTAAATCAAATTTTCAAAGATTCTGTTAAAATTAGATAGCAGAGAGATTGGCCTGTAATTGGCAGGATCAGTATTATCATCTGTTTTAACCTCCTTGATGACCAATGATACCTTTGTAGTTTAATTGTTTTAATTTTTATTGTTATTATTGATATTGTTATTGCTATTATTGTTGTTACTTATTGTAAGCGCACTGAGATTTTTAAATGCGCACTAAGAACGTTATTATTATTATTATTATTATTATTATTATCATTATTATTATTATTATTATTATTTAACATTGCCATAACTTCGTGACAATAACAGTATTAACAAAAATTTTAAGCTAACGAGACAACTTTTTAAAGACAGCTTTCGGCATGACTCATGCAAACGCAAATGTTCGGTTGATTGCTTTAAGATTGTAGATTCAGCTAAAACTAAACATTGTCTTAAGCTCAAAGAAGCGATCTACATCAGCCGCTTAAAGCCAGAACTAAATGCGCAGTTACAACACAACAATGATTTTTGCTTCTTGTGACGCAGTTCTGTAAATAACGCTTGTGCACTTGCACGCGCAGAATTGTAACTGTTATTGTATTTTAAATTTCAAATTGTTAACGTACTCAAACTGCAAGCGTATGTAAAAGAGTGGAAAACAGAACAACACATTAAGGTGGGGGTTTACCTGAATTAAAGTGAAATTTGAGGAAGTTTAAAGAGAGATTGAAAGGGGGAGAAAAGGGTATGGAACACCACCAGACAGTTGCCCGACCCCACAATGGCACTCGGGTTGTTAGGCAACTGTTTGGTGTGTATATAATCTATCAATTTTTAACTTCAAACTCTAATTTTAAAACAACGTTTAATTGATCCTGTGTTAAGTGATTCGTGCTTTGCCCCTTAATAGCTCTTAATGGGTTCCGTCTTAAAAGAACGTATTTTAACGTAATCGTCCCACGCATGTTTGTCGGGATTTTGTCATTGTTACGCTTCGGTTCGAAGCACGCGCTGCGATATTTACCTGTTTTGTTTTAGGATGAGCGGTTCACTGGTTATGCTCAGGTGACGATCAGTTGTTGCAAACAACTTGAAAGATTAACGCATTTAGCTATCGCAACCTCCAATGCGAGCGGCGACCAAACTATTCTTCCCTATAAATATAGCGTTGCCTGGTTGCAGATATTTTTTTTGTCTGTTACTATTTCAGTCGAAACAAAATAGTTATGCACATATCTTGAGAGTGCTAATCTTAGATGAGAGCAAAGATGCGCACTCTTGAACTTTGTAGCTAAAAAAAGATCGGTTTTCCTTTAGTTAAACTGCTCAACAGCGAGATTCCTGCAATTAGTAGAAACTGAGGCTAAATACTAAATATAACTGCCGTCCTGCTGCCGTAATATGTTGCAACAGGACTAACTTCGCCAGTTAATGTCGGTTTATTGCCTTCGGCGATGACTGACGCCAAGAACAGAACAGTCTGAATTTTCACAAGAAAATTTAGCTGTAGAGATTGGCAAACTTAAGCGGAAAATTGTTGTATGGAAAAAGGCACTGATCAGGCTAAATGGAATCGAATATGGGGGCGGCCATGAAGTTGAATGAGTGTTTAATGATGCCTTTTATTTCTGAGAAAGCTGCATATCCTATAGACATATTTCTTCGAAAGTTGCACATCCTATAAAACATACCATTTGTTGTTTTTTTTTCAAAATTAGTGTTATTGGGACTGATTTCCAATGCATTGTTGACGGTAAGTGTCCGACCTCAAACCGCGGTTAGACGTTTGTGGTAAACGATGGCCATATAACGTGTAATAGTAATTAATATTTGTAATTCATCATTCTATTATCTTCATAACATAAGCGAATACGAAAACATTTATGGCGTAATTCCACGGAGACCTTAATTCATGCGTTCGTGTCAAGCCGATTAGATTACTGCAACAGCTTACTCTATGGATTGCCACAGGCACAAATTGATAAGATACAAAGAGTTCAGAATGCAGCTGCAAGACTAATTTTCAAGCAACCGAAGTTCAGCCACATTACACCAGTCTTATATCAGCTTCACCGGCTTCCAATTAAGTATCGCATTGAATTGAAAATTCTGCTCTTTACCTTTAAAGCTATTCACGGCATGGTACCTGATTACATCTGTAAATTGATCAGTCGAAAATCATCAACTACGGATATTCGCTTAGATCCAGCCAAAGAATTATGCTTGAGATTCCTAGTGGCAAGATCCTTTCAACACTTGGAGGAAGAGCATTTTGTTACGCAGTCCCGAACCTCTGGAACAATCTGCCCTCTAAAATATCTAACCTCGACTCACTCTCGAATTTTAAGTGCCACCTTAAAACATATCTTTTCAAACAAGCTTTTAATTTGTAAATCTTAAATATTTTATTTTCGTCAAATGTTTATTGTTTACTTTGTAAAAAAAATTATATTTATTTATAATTTAAATTTTAACTGGTTGTAAATTTCATTTATTTTTAATCATTTTATTGAACTGTAAAGCGCGCATTTGATCATGCTTCAGCATGAAAAATGCGCTATAAAAGTTGCAATTATTATTATTATAGTAGGATTGCAAGTAATTAGCAATTACTGCTAGTATAATTGCGTCACCAAATATATACAAAAGCGGGAAAAAAGTCTCGAGGGCCTTACTAATTTTTTCCGTTTCTGAAATAAAGGACCTTGAAAACAAAGGATTATTTTGAGAACGTTGTCAAAGAACAAAAATGAAAGAAGAAAATTGAGCGAACAGCGCTGGTATATTTTGATGCATATTCTTTTGTATAAAAATTTCGTTCGCCCTAACATAGCTTGATCCGTCCGACAATTCGCACAAACCAATTCAATATCTCTCCAACGAGCCATAGTCTGCCAAAGTATATATTCGCCTGGGTTTTCTTTAAATAATGTGGTTCTAGCTTAACATTCTAATCAATCTAATATTAGTCTCTAATTCCAGCCATTTTGAGTTCGGTTGCCATTTACCTTCATCCTTTTCTTCGATCCCTACCCGATTTGCAAGATTGCTCAAAAATACATTGGAGTGTTTCAAAACAAAGAGTCACTAATAGCCTCGCAGTATTAAGCATGCACGTTGTGGGAATTAGAAGGAAAGCGGTCTTAAGACTTCAGTTATAAACGGTTTCTCCCTCTCGACTAGAATTGTAATTTTACCTATATTCGTGGGCCGAAATATAATTACAGATTTTTCACTAACGATGACTAGCTAAATTTCCCTGGCACCGAACGTCCTGAACCAAACTAAAAGCACTTTGTGGAATGGTTGAGTTCGTGTAAGTATTTCAAACTAAATAAGTCGACGATTGTATCAATTGCTAGTGAGTGTCACTTTTCCCACTCAAGAATATATAACTCTGCAGGTTTTCAGCGGAGCTTTTTGTTTCAAGTATTGTTAATGTATGTTTTTGCTTTATACTGCGCGCTTCTTTCGACAAGCGCTGCGTAACTAATTCGGCAGCATAATATATTGGACATCTGTAAACAAACCATGCACTTAAGGATCGAAAAAAATCTTCATCTTCACAAGACAGGAGTATCCCAAAAATCAGAGCGTCAAGGACGAAATCAGCCTTTGTTGACAACTGCAGAGGTGATCTTTGCGCTAAGGCAAGTGGAGGTCTTCTGAAATGACACGCCAGACTTGGTGTTAACAAATCAAAAAAAGAAAGCATTCGACTGAAGTGAAGTGTTCAAATCAAGTGTATAATTTAACTTATTCGTTTAACATAAGTAAAGAATTAGAAGAAGAGCGGCCTTGAAATTTCAGTTATAAACAGCTTCTCTCAACTAGAATTGTAATTGAAGAACATTGGTGTTTGGCTTGATAGTGTGCTCTCTATGGATCGGATGTACAAATAAATAACATCTGTAAAACTGCCTTTTTCCACCTTCGTAATGTAGCTAAGATTAGAAAGTTTCTTACGCACCGTCAGTGTGAAATTATTCATTATTCATGCTTTTATTTCGTTGAAGTTGGGTTATTTGTAACGTCCTTCTATCTGGCCTACAGCAGCTGCCCGTCTGCTTACAGCCACCGGCAGATATGAGCACGTTACTCCTGTACTTAGAAGCTTACATTGGCTGACTGTGTCCGCCCGTATTGACTTTAAGATACTTATTCTTGTTTTTAAAGTATTAAATGGTCTGGGTCCTCTGTATCTTAGTGAACTGTTAAGACCATACATTCCTAACAGAAACCTAAGATCTTCTAAGAAAAAACTCTTAATTGTACCTAAATGCAATCTTAAAACATATGGAATATAGAGCGTTCTCACATAGAGCTCCCACTTTGTGGAACGCCCTACCGGATGACATTAGGCAAGTGGAACTCCTAGAAACATTTAAGTCATCACTTAAAACTCATCTATTTTAGGCGGTTCTTTCATTGATTTTTTACAATTTTTTTTTAATTTACTATCTAATTGATTTATATTTATATCACCTTTATTGTAAAGCGCCGCTGGATCTTTGAGAAGCGTTGCGCTATATAAGTGATGTATGCCGGTATTCCCACGATACATAATTACGGTTGTTACTTACAAGCCAACATCGACTAAATTTTGAAGAAAAAGAAACCATGGCAAAAGGATTTCGATTCCGGGACTTCAACTCGGGATTTTTCGGTCCAAGAAGTTTCTAGTCTGAGAAATATAAATACCACATGCAACCACCGGGTACATTAACAACACAACAAACATCTCACAAATACAACAAACAATAACTGAATATAACAATTTAATAAATATATCTGATACATTGATAAATCGTGCACCTAGGAATACAGATTTCTGTAGAAAATTTCATTACAGATGTCGGTTTCAACAGTGTTACATAATTCTACGTACGCTCCCTCTTTGATAAAGGCTCCAGGGCAAATTAGACGAAAGCGGAAAAAGAGAATGAATGAATGAACAAAGAGTGTGCGTACCTAGAAGGTTTTGTTTCAACAAGCGAACACTGCCTACTGCCAATGTCATCTATATCCATCAATATACCTAGTATCGCAGTATTTTGAACTTCAGTTCAGAATGTGTTATCTTGTTGAAGCTATATTAATCGCTACATAAGCTTTTCTAACACAGGTCGTGTTGCATTTAACTATCATATGTGTTTGTTTGTCTTCTCGTGAATGCGGAAAGTTTCCAGTAGAGCTCAAGTGCGGCTGATAACCGAATTCCGCTTTCTACGGCGCGAAACGCTATCAAAGAACGGAGAACTTATCAAAAACCGCACGAAAATTATCGCTGCACAGTTGCCCGAAATCACTGTTTCTGGTCACACAATACTTTTCTCAGTGCAAAAATTAGATAAACATCTTTACTCACAACACAGAACCATGGTGTTATATTGTCTAATCATAGCAATAAAACGCTCAGTTAATTATGCATGCGTCTTATTGTACTGAGCGAATACATGTATGCATTTTTGTGTAAAAAAAAAAATCAAATTACAAAGATTAATTTGAACATGCTCAGAGCTTCGACACTGAAAACTAGCACAGTTCCAACAGTTAAAAAACATCAATGTTTCTTTTGTTCAAATTCACCCCAGACTATGTGTGCAACAAAACTGAAGCAGTGCGAATATCTGAGCTAATATTCACTTAATCGCCAGCGATGACATCACGTTATTTTCAAACAGGAAAAAATTCCGAACTCTCAATGGATTGCTACTGCGCCAAACAGCTAGATTGCACACACAATTTTTACGTTTATTATTTTATATTAACTTAATAGTCGGTTTCAAGTGCGCTAAAGACGTTTTTCCGTGGTAGAGATACATTGCTGCAATAGAGGAAATTTAAAAATTCGTTGTGAGCAGAACAAAGCACTTGTTTTTTTTTACTTTAACAAGTCATTATCGACATTCGATTAAAGCTTGAAAGCAAGTAGCTTTGCAATTTAATAACTTTTAAACCATTCATTTTAGCTAAGGTGTTCGTGATAGATAATTCACGACATAATAAAGAATCTTAAACCACGGATTAAACCTGTGTATGCCTGAAGCTAAAGCGGGTTAAAATTTTAAAATTTTCTTTTTTGCGACCGACTTACGCAAGTATTACTCAAGCGAAACGTTTAACAAAGGGGTCTCACGTCTATTAAACCTTATAGCATTCTAAACAATGCTTAACTAATTTCTGGCCGCTTTTGACACGAAATTGATTTTCTCGTAGGACACCAACGATGGCAAATTGCTCTCTTGAATTTCTCGAAGCAACTGCAATCTTGAAAGACGCAAGAGCCAACGGAATACTTCAATTCTGGGTTTTGTAATAATAGAATTAGAAACAACATGTTTGATTTTGCCTCCTATGGCTGCTCGAAACAGCACTGCACCTCATCGCGGAAAAACTAATCAAGTATAACGACCGCAATAACAAGAGAAACAAGGTTAAACTCCCTCACAAACACTAGCTGCACGTTTCACAAACTGTATTACTCTCTTGTAGCTGCAAGGAAATCGTTAATAGTGTGTCTAAGGAAATGCGTATCTTTGATACTGGCACAGGAGAATTCGAGGACCGGGAAAATGAATCGGTCTTTTTGAGACAAATGCTTTTATAGGCCCTACATAAATTACTTGTATCGCCCACCTGATTAATTAAATAATTCAAATGAGTTTCATTGTATGAATAGACAAAACACAAAAGCAAGGATAATGGACTCCAAAAAGTTCCGGGTTGTCGGTATATATTCAGCAGTTTAAACCAGTTGGGTTTAACTTGAAGAGTGGATTTCTCTTGAGGCAGAGTCAGTGCATCATTCTCTTCAACGGCTCGCCAGCAGGTAAATATGACTTTGAGCTGTCATTCCTCAGTTTAGTCAGTAACAAACTATTTTGTTAATACCCAAGTATTTTGTTAGACCTTTTTTATGAAGTACATTATTATTAGACATTCTTCGGGTTTCAAAATTTGCGTTGAAATTTCTACGCAACGCGATGCAAAACGAGTCACAGAATGGAGTTTGCAAAGCGCCGAGTGTCAACTGTTGCATTCTCTCCACTTCGTCTCTGGATTTAAGTAATTGTACGTTAATTCTGTGTTCACTTGGCATGGGGCCTGGAAGTTACACTGACTAGCTAATTGCGATACAATACGGCGTATCTTTGAAATTTACCGTCAATATTTCACCTATTTCCTAGCCAAGATTGTTGCTGTTTGTTTTTTAATCACTATTGCACTGATGAGCATAGCCTCGATGTAATAACCTTGATTTTTATCGTCCCCAATATTTTCAATCGGTTGTTCCCGTTTGTTTCTGTTCTCCGAGCTGCAACATACCATGAGTACCTTCAGTTCGGGTATAATTTCAGGCTTTTCTCTCATTTGAATCATAGCGCCTTCAAATTACAGAAGTTTTGAAATTACCCGAGCTTGAAAGCCATCCGCGACTACAAAAGGTATGTTACTGCTATGATACATTTCATTTACCACTAGTTATGAGAATTTGGGGATTAATCAAAACAATTTGCAAGCCTAGTGAACCTTTATAATTTCCTCCACAATGTTTCGTTACTTATCCGTCTAACGTGACATTGGAAAACTGAAAAAGAGACATAACAACGTGATGGACAGTTGTGAACAGATGTAGGCGCTTCTAGAACTCTGAGCAGAAATTATGTTCCGCGAGTCTATATAATAATTGAACCGAGGAGAAAATTGTAAAAGGCATGTTTCCAAAAACAAAGAAATTGTATATTCTTGAGCCGGTCTTTTTTTATATTTTTCATGTATCACTGACAGTAACTGTGGAAAAGTCGTCCCCGTTAGCTTCTTTTCTATAATTAACTTTTTTCCGCTTTCGACCACCGGAGACTTCGAAAACACATAGAACATGATCAATGCCTTTTAATACATGCGAAAACATTTTCCTGTTTACTTAAAGGTAACTAAAGAAACGCTTAGATACGCAAAAGACACTTGAGATCTCCAATACACACAACGTTAATTTTCCGCATTTTTTTCAATGTGACGTAAGTGCGAACAATCTCATTCCCAAGGTTCTCTCACTTGGTCCCGCTCCCAGGCGAGGCAAACGGCCACGAGAACGTGGTTCCAGGCGATTACATGATACCGACTAACCCAGGAGGGCTGGACGCGAGAAACGTTTTTGGTTTGGGAAAGAGGGCTGAAGATTCGAAAATAAATCCACTTGAGAATTTTTGCGAGCGCAGAACGCTAATTTAGGCCGTTTGCATGCACTGAGATTTAAAAAAAATGTGGGCCAGTTTATTTGTAGAACTTTTTAATATTTACTTCGAATACCTAATTGCTTGCCACTGCTTTTAGAAAACAACTGCGTTTGGGATTATCAGCTTTTCGGCACGCGGTAGCAATTTTCCGCTTATACCAGAACATAAAAAGGAAAAACTAAATGCAAATAAATAATAATCGAAATACAAGAAATAACAAAAAGCTAACCGGAAAGACAATTTTACATATTGATTGTTTTAGAGCAACAAGGGTTGCGCACATGACCACTAAGGTTATTTGCGGTTCATTTCATTGACCTGTGACCAAATGAAGAAATATAGGGGTGTTCGCACGTAATTAAGTCCACATTATCTCTTTAAACCGTGAACTTAGGGCCTGACGGTTTACAAGGAGAGATGGTTACCCTGGCAAGCGGGTTACCCTAGCGAGCGGGTTACCCTAGCACTGGCGCATTTCCTCTTTTTTTCTTCGTCGTGTTTACAAGGCAGCTAGGGTTACCCGGATACGCGGATTAACCTTTTCCCTTGTAAACACTCTAGGTAGGGTTAACTAACGTTTTAATTGTTTCCAGACCCTTTGACTGTGACCGCACATTAAGTTGTCCCGGGTTGTAGGGTTACCCTACCTGTGAAATTTTGCTTGTAAACCCGGGCTATCTTTTGTCCTCCAGGTAGAGTTAACCAGCTTGCTAGGGTAACCCTCCCTTCTTGTAAACAGGCCCTTAAGCTAAGAAAATAGCTCAAGTTTATTTTGCCGTCTAGCTAACTGGCTTCATGTTATTAAGATGCAAAGCATTCTCAAGCTCCTTTCATCTCGACGCGATTATTTTGCGGTAAGATTCACGAGCGTACTGGAAAATTCGCCAACCACAACTAATTTTTCCCTTAGATACGAATGTCACTAATGCACCATCAAGCACACATATAATGAGAATTAACACAATCATCAATGTAATTCAGCCTTTGGGTATTCAACATAATGAAAAGATGA
This sequence comes from Micromussa lordhowensis, assembly GCA_964020085.1. Taxonomy (NCBI): domain Eukaryota; kingdom Metazoa; phylum Cnidaria; class Anthozoa; order Scleractinia; family Lobophylliidae; genus Micromussa; species Micromussa lordhowensis. The sequence continues at coordinate 3,848,167 of OZ026596.1, read as the reverse complement.
GCTGACTAGCTTTCACAGTGATCAACGAACCAGTGGACATGTGCGTCATAAAACGGCAATTTTAACGGACACGGCTAATTATTCTTCGTTTGCACTGTCACGCAATAAAAAATAATCCAAAACTAAAGAGCCACCAAAGTTTTAATCCTCATCAGGCATAAGAGGCGGTAAATTTATGCCAGTTTACAAGTTTTCAGCTCAATTGCTGGTTTTCAGAATTATGGCGGTGCGTGACATAGAGCTACGATCGCGTTTGTCGAAAAATACATACTTATCTCGTGATTTTTAGCCTTTTTGAAAATTAAAGAATTGGGAAAAGTGCTTATTTAAATGTCTGCTTGTTCAGTTCAGATAATCAGTCGTCTAGATATCCTAAGTAACCTCTGGTACACCAACACAGCAGCTCCATATTGGGCTCTGTAAATCAGTTTGCAAAAAAGTTTGGCAAAACGCCTAGACCTAAATCTTGGAGAAATGTCTTCTTTTTTATCTCCTATAACATAACAATTTCTTTACTTGATCCACTTTATGGGTTTCGACTGAATTTTACAATATGATGACTTTTCGTGCAAACAAAGAATACGCAAATGCATGGTCAAAACCATGAGAATCATTTACGACGTGAAACCCACCAAATCGCTCAAATTCAATATTCCCATACATTTCTTTTTATTTCGAACAGACAAACAGACACGCCGCTTGTATGGGCGCCCTCTGAACACATATCGGAAAAGTTACTTTCTCGGGATAAAATTTGTTCGTTACAAATTTATGTATGCTGTGCATTAATTAATATCGCAGATTGCTTTGCAAAAAACGCTATAAGAGATCACTTTGGTTGTAACAGAATACTGTTTGACTTGAATCGCATGAGACGCTTACCATCTCTGGGGAAAATGAGGGAATTATCGTTGTCTAATCGTCTTCCATCCAGTGAAACCTCAAGTCTCTTAGTGCAATATAGAATTGCAGCGGAGCTCAGGCGACCCAACGTGCCACCAAGCGGAACACCCAACCCTTGAATCTCTTTTCTTATGGTAAAAATGGCTAGCGATGCGCAAGACGACGACGGCGGTGACGCATAAAAATATTTTTTACTGCTTTTGTTTTGTAGTTTGAGATTATTCAGACTCAGAAGACCAAAACAATATAAACAGAAAACCTCACCCTAAAGTTAAAAAAACTCAAATCCAAGTTTTCGCTCATCCTGGGCTCTGGCCATGACCAACCGGCCAAGAATAAATATTATGTATCACTTCCTACAAAGATAAACATGCTTTACTGAAAGAAGTGAAAGCAAAGGGCACTATAGCAAAGCAATAAGGCTTGGCTAAATCTATATTATGCTTAAGTTATTCTTATTCCAAGTCTCTGGAAGAAAACCCTTTTGTGTGATAATTCAATAGAAGACTGACTGAGACCAGTACTTTAACGGGGTACTTTTTACCGGCTATGCTGTACAACACGGTTCTAAATTTTAAGTTTGCGGATGAAACCCTAGTGTGTGACCGTTCAAATGAAAGCTCTTGAGCAGGTCTTTTGTGTAATTGTGTTTATTATTATGTGCAAAATGGTTCTAACTTTAACGTCTGTGAATAAAACTCTAGTTTGTGATCTGATTCAAATGAAAGCTATACAAAAAGGTACACATTATTTTAAACGTCAACCAGTGACTAGCTTTACTTAAAATGTCTGTTTCTTCTTTAGTCAGCATGATGGGCCGGCGTTTCCCCAGTGGTTTGGTTCTTGTCGTGGTCCTGGGCTTGGGACTGACAACATCTTACAAGATTGATGACCCATTCCCGTCCGAATGGGAAAAGGACTCGGTACAAGACATGACCGATGAGATGAACAAACTGGATGAACTGAATCATAAGAAAAAAGACGAAGAACAAGCGAAACGCAGCGATCCGCCAGGGAAAGACAGCCTCATCGAGAACGAATGGCTGGCGTTTAAAGAAAACTGTCTTTCAGAAAGCGACAGCAAGATTCCTGAGAAAGAGATAGTCGAGAGGAAACAGGCGTTTTTGAAGGCTCTGAACAAAAACTACCAAATACTACAACACGGAAAGGGGTCTATCATAAGCGACGAATCGTGGATACAGGCGAAACGGAGTGAAGTCTGCAGTGCTTGCGTCCTAGAAAAAATTTGTGCAAGTCAAAATCTTTTGACTCATTTAGGCATCGGTTCAAACAGGTAAGCCAAACCAAGGTAAGCCTAGCCTATCTATATCTATATAGATAAGACACATTTTCAAGACCACCTATATTTCGACCGACTTGCCGGTCTTCTTCAGGGTGAATCATCCTGTTGCTGAACTATATATAGTTCAGTTTAGGTGTTGATCACCGCTGGAGCCAATATAGTGCTCTACAATGAAGGAGCTATAGGCCTTATCACGGTTTCCGACGTCATTTTGACGGGTAGGCAAAGCGGTCAGAAATTACAGTGTTTGTATGGGAATCCGATGGCAAAGAACTTTTTCCAAAATCGAATTTTACGCAATTTGTGAATCGCAATGTTAAAATATCAGGTGGAAGATAGTATTCACCAAGTTTGAAGGTTGTAACTTAACTAGAAGACGCTCAGTTAATTTTTATAATTTAGCATACATTTGTCTGTAATTTTTTTTTCGGCGCCGCCGCGTCTTCCCAGCCAAATTTACAGACAAATGTATGGAAAATTATAAAAATTAACTGAGCGTCTTCTAGTTAAACTACAACCTTCGGATTCCTATACAAACACTGTAATTTCGGACCGCTTTGCCTACCCGTCAAAATGGCGTCGGAAACCGTGATAAGGCCTATTATAACGCAAATTGTTTCAAGACACTACTCAGATCTTGAGTACATAGGCAGTTTAATACAAATCTGTTTCGTAGGCATAAAGTTAGCCCACTCATCAGTTAGTTTCCATATACACTGAAGCCTACTAAAATACACATCAGCATTTTGTCCGCGCAAGACGCAATAAACCGTTACAAACCATCGTAAAAAAAAACGTTAGAATCAATCGTTGCATGTTCGAATGTATTTCATATGGAAAATAGTGCGCCAGTTTAAAAATTTTCCGCACAAAGTTTACAACTTCAGCCCTCTATAACGGCCGAAATAAAAATCGGCGGCAAAACCCGGTTTGAGAATTTACTAAAACAATTATTCCATTCGCCCTTGTTGGGTATGAAGTGATTATAACCAACTCGCGCTACGCGCTCATTAGTTATTTTATCACTTCATATCCAACTCGGGCTCATCATGTGGAATAATTGTTATATAAATGTATTTCGTTTTCACAGCGCGTGCACGCTAGCACTTAGAAATGTTGACATGATCGAAGCATATATATATATAGATGTGTGAACGATGTTGGTTTGCCAACGATGATGCCTTGGAGAAATGGATCCAGTGGATACAAACCTCTTCTTCTTTAAATAATCATAGGTTGAATAGACAGAAGATGCGAACTTTTCTCGTTTGTGGTACAAATTAGCCAATCAATTCGTACAGTGTAAGGAAGTTGAATAATACTTAAGCAGTAGAGCACTTTATCCGTGTTTACATAGCCTCATCTAAACACGAGGATGGTTGGGAGAATTCGAGACAAAAATTTTCGAAAATTCTCCCAACCCTCCGAGTGTTTAGATGAGGCTATGTAAACACAGAAAAAGTGCTCTATTACTTTTATAAAATAATTCTCAAAATACGCGCGAATCTAAAACGTCACAACCGTATTCACATTCTCTCATCTAAGCACACCTATCGACCAATGAGAGCGCGCGTAGTGGCTCAGTTATTTTATAAATATGTATATATGACTGGATTCATTAAAAATAGCGCACACCGTGATTTTATAACTCCTAAAGGTTTGAAAAATCTTCAAACGATACAGAAAAAGGAGAAGAATATAAGAGAGTGAAGAGGAAAAATCCACTTTGGAGATTTTTGGCCAGGAAAAAAACCCCGTTGGATTGAAATCAAGCCAACTAATGGGACTTTGAAGCAATAATACGACGCTTAGCGTTGTTCCAAAGCGTAATATTGCTGTCTTAAACTAGCCTCCTACGCAGACGCTCTTTGGGCTCGTCACGCAATCTTCCTCCCCCACGAACGTCTGTTGAAGCCAAGCCAAGCCGGTTTGGACTCAAAGATCAGCTGGAGATCACATGAAAATTACTTTAGAGCCAATCGGCGCCGGCTAATTATGTAATTAAAAGCTAATAATAAACTGAACAGACTCCCTTGGGGCGAGAAGTACAACTCGAACGGCAACGTCAACGTTTTTTAAATTTACTATGCAGCTTTTCTATAGCGAAGATATCAGTGACGTCACGAGCACTGTTACGCAATATTTATGGTTGGCAAAAAGTGATCAAAACAAAAGAAATGACTGAAAATTCGTGTACTTCAAACGACTGTCGCTTCACATATATGCTAGATTTCATCCTGAAATCTGGAGGAAAGTTAGAATATCAGGATAATGCTTCACTGGTAAAGTTTAAAGGAAATCCGAGTATCGACACCTGTCGAAAATCGGGTCGGAAATTCGTCTGTGAGTAAAGGATTTGACCAGCTCGAAAGAGCTTCTGCCAACCACACGCACCAGTGATTTTGCGCGCGTGAGCGAAAATGACGTCAATGTTTGTAAACAGATATCTTCGCTATAGCTTCTGTAATCCAGTTCGCGTTCGTAGATCTACGAGCACTTCATCTTTTTCACAGTGAAATAAACTATAGTTTCTCGATGGGGATTTAAACAGATTATCGTAAGTGTCTCACACACTCAATGAAAGGACACGCTCAGCTGCACGCTAGTATTTTGGCGCTTTGCGATCATTTTAAGTAGACTTTCCGCAGGATTCCAGCATTTGATAGAAACCAGCCATGCAAATGAATGTCCGCGTACGAACATGTCCATCCTTTTCTTCACGTATTAAATACTTTACAGCTTCTTGCCGATAACGTCCAGATAATCGTTGAAAGGTCACGTTGGTATCCGTAGGTTAACGAAGACGTCCACCTTTTTTCTTCACGAAATATTCCATAGCTTCCGCTGAAAAGGATTCAAATCGACGATTTTGAAAGTCTCGCAAACCCGTTGGAAGGCCACGAAAACATCCGCCATTCTTACAACGTCGCGCGCGAAAATTGATCAAGGTTCAAAGTTCGCTGCCTTGATCGGGAAGTGCGCTGTGATTGGTCTAAAATTAAACAACCCATTCGTTTCAGGCTTTCAGCAGACGTTCGTGGGGGAGGAAGATTGCGTCACGAGCCCCAAGAGCGTCTGCTTTAAACCTCCTTTCGTTACATTTGTTGTCAAAGAGCATGTGTAGTGGAGTTATATTAACACCATCAATTCCACTGAACCCTTAATTCTACACACTGTGCCCTTAATTTTCCGGAATTTGTGTTCAGTTCTCCCAAAATGGCCCCGCTAAACAGTCAAAACATGACACCGTTTTGTTTCTCCTCTTACAGTAAAGACAAAGAAAAGCCATGCAAGTTGAAAATACTTGAGTATTTTCGCCAAAGATTTCACGACGAACAACCAAACGTCAATTGTAACGAGAACAGCCGTTTCCGAACAATCAATGGAAGATGCAACAATCTTGAAAACCCTCTTTGGGGGTCTGTCGGTGATAAATTCTTGCGCCTTGAACCCGCTGATTATGGCGACGGTGTGTCGAGTATTCGCAGAGCGAAAAGTGGAGATAAGCTGCCGAATGCCAGGACAATAAGTCTTAGTATCATTGGCAACAACGACTGCCCACATCCTAATAACAACGTATTGACGCATTTGACCATGAACTTTGGCCAGTTCATGGATCATGACATAACGCTGGCTGAGGCACAGGGACTGAATTGTGAACCATATAACCCCGACCCGGAGTGTATCAATATTGAAGTTCCAGATAATGATCCTGTATTTACACCTCAGGGTATTTTGGAATTTGAATTTGAGAGGGATGCGCCGCATAAAGAGTCTTCAGGTTGCAAACCGATAACCCGAGAACACTCTAACGTAATAACGGCCTACATCGACGCATCCAATGTTTATGGCTCTTCTCGTGCGCTGGTTGAAGAACTACGGGCACCTGACGGCCGAATGTTAGTTATGAAGCCTCCACATGGCTGCCCCAGGGCGAATCTGTTGCCTGAACAGCCGCCTGATGTGGCTTGTGTGTCAAGAGATCCATTAAGACCATGCTTTCATGCTGGAGACGAAAGGGCAAACGAAAATCAAGGTAAGACTGGTAATCAAACCCAATCTAAGAATTTCTTTCTTTGTTTTAGACCAACAAGAGACAAAAACAATTCTTCTTTTGACAAAAATTGCTCAAAAGAATATTTATTTATTTTGGAAGCACACGATAAGGAGTACGTTTTCAGCTTGAGGAACGGCAAAAGCATGGCTGGTGTCACGCCATCAAAAATAAAAATCGTAACCATTCAATAAATTAAGTCAAGAAGCTGGGATATGAAAGATAATTGTTCTATAAACAACCTCGCCAAGATTTATATCTGTGCGGTTATTCATTCGCGCGTTATTCGGAAAAAGTTATAGACCTTTGTATGCAGACGCCATATTGGTGCCCTTCGGAGGGGCACCAACATGGCGGCCGTTAAGAAACAGAAGCATCTGTCATTGCGTTTTGCCATCGAAAGGAAAAGTTTTTACCCTAGCTCCTGCGGCTCCCCATACCCATATAGGAGGGAAAAGGAAACCCATGAGTTAATTTTCCCATGGTCATCATGGCAAGCGGTATTGCTCGTGGGCGCGTACGCAGGACGACAGCGACGACGGCAACGGAGTCGCGCAAGATGGCGGCCATACTTAAGCTAATAGGTTGACAAAGACACGCACCCTTGGTTTGTAGCGTCCTTCTTTGAGGACTTTGAGATTATTCAAACTAAAAACAGAAGGCCAAACAACATAAACAGAAAACCTCACCTCACTTACAAAACTCAAATCCAAATTCTCGCTTATCCTGGGTTGGCTTAATCGGGCTTTGAACCTCCCGGCCCAGGAGCTCCGCTTTTAGGCTTGGCTAAATATTACTTCCTCTAGAGCAAGAACTGTTTAGTTAGCCAAAACTTGAGCAATAAACCCATCTTATGACCTACTCGAGAGCCTTAGCGGGCCGCCATTTTAATGTCACACAACGCTTCAAACGTGCTCTATTACAAAATGAGGAACCCTGTCGGGCTTAAACGTTGCAAAACGTCAAGTTATTAGAAGGTCTTACATCTGATGAAACTAAAACTTCAGAAGGATGGATAACTTTTTTTTTATTTTGGAAAATGATGACGTCACATGAAAACCAAATATTTCCATAAAATGTATCTTTTATGCTGTGTAGTGAATGTAGGGATGGGGACAATTTGTCACGCAACACCTCCCCACCACAGCTTCTTGGTGAGATGCGCTGCGTGACGACCCAGTTAACCGCGTCTGTGTAATCTGAAGACTAGGATGTCTACATTAAACATTAACTGATTCGAGTAATTGCTTGCTCTCTCTCTCTCTCGCTCTCTCTCACTGAGTTTTTTTCTGTCTAAACAGGCCTCATGTCAGTTCATACCATTTTTGTTCTTGAACACAACCGAATTGCTGAATATTTTGGTGAGAATACCCGGTGGAACGCAAATAGAATTTTTCAAGAAACTCGAAAGATCGTCGGCGCAGTGCTCCAATACATAACATACAATGAGTTCCTGCCTGAAATCCTCAGCAACGATGTGGTAGGTTAATTAAATATAAAAAGGATGACAAAGGGTATTTTTTTTCCCTTAACAATGTGAAATACGGAGTGGTAAGTTTATTTCTTGTGAACAGCGATTTCGTTTGAAGTCGCGAACGTTGATTTTCCGCGGATCGAAGCGTATTTCTCCAGAAGAGATAATGATCGTCTGATTAGTCAGGAACCACCACATGTATATGTATTTTGATTATGTCTCCTACTATTTTAGACTCCTCTTATATAAACATTGGATGACTCGCGGAGGAAAGACGAAGATGTTGAACAAGGCTGAGCTTTGGACATCAAGTTCAAAATGCTAATTAGTTTTGTAAGGTTGTGAAGAAAATTTCCCCCTTTTGCGCGAAACCTGAAATACATATTTTATTATGAATGGGACTTTTGACTTCCCGTCAATCGTGATCTAGACCTCCAGTTTGCCAGAAGTGGTTCTCCTGCGATAGATTAACATCCCATCCAGGAGAAAAGTTACACTACTATAGCCCGGCTTTATTCCTCCGGAGGAAGCTCTTAGGGTTCTCAGCCTCAAAAGGTCCACAGCGAGAGCTTGTGCAGTATCTTTTAGGGTATTGAGCCGAAACGATATATGACAGGAGATAATGTCTGTTTAAGAATAAGTACCTCTTGGGGTGTGAAAATTTCCAGCCACGCCCACCGAACAGGATCTTGGTACCTCTTAGGGGTTCTTTTCAAAATTTCTGACAAGCAATCCCCGTCCTTTTATTTTGGAGTCCCCACCCGGGTTTATTCCATGCCCGATAATAGACCATTGATTGATTAATTGATTGGAAAGATTAAACTTGACCGTTTTCTTTTTATTCCTGTTTAGATCGAAAAGTTTAATCTCAAGCTGCTGACAGGAACCAAATTTTCTGAAGATTACGACCCCACCGTGAACGCTCAAATGACCACTGCCTTCTCAGTTGCTGCCTACCGATTTGGACACAGTTTGATTCAAAACATGTTCCGTCGCTTCTCTCAAGAAGGATTCGAGCACAAATGCGATTGCGACGCGAAATTGGAGTTCCTGCCTATCACACTATGCGACTTTGGCAACCCAACCTACTTATATGACAAGTGCCAGGGGGGAGTGGATTCAATTTTTAGAGGCTTGATGAAGGATCCAGCAGCAACGATTGATAGGTAGGAGGGCACAAACGTCGTGCAGGGTTCCTCTTGATACGAGCCATGATGCTGGAAAACGATATAGGAGTAATAACTTTCCTCTGGCAAAAACACTGTACGGAAATGAATGAGAAAAGTAGTAGGCGTCCCTAATGGGACGGCGAGACGGAAACCCAAGAGGGTAGCTTTGATGACTAGCGAAATGACTATAAGAAAACTGAAACTCGTGTGGGGCTCTGAATATTCGTTCCATCTCAGAGGATTTGGCTCAAGGAAGTGCTAAATAATTAGTGTGGTCGAATTTTGTGACTATTTCGGTGAGAGATGTTGAAGAGGAAGATAGTTTATTCCCCCATATAGCCTTTATTCCCACGGTATTCTCTCTCAAGTAGCTTTTAGACATGTGTACCTAGTTCTTCCTGCTGATAATGTTACCACGAGCTTTTTCGTGGAGAATGAAAATGAGTGTAATGTCCGTGTCATAGGATTGGCTTTTTTCTAGACCCTCAGTAATCTTGGATTTCTGAACTCAAAAGCGATCTAGAAATGACTTGAGAGTAGCATTATGCCGGGCCGGTGAGGGGGGGGGGGGTGGGTATCACGGTATAAGCTTTTGACAGCTGTTTACATTCCGACATTTACACTCCTGCGAAAAAGGAAAAGTCATAAATGGGTACATTTTCTTTTTTCACTCCAGATGTCTTGTCGATTGTGTACAGAACGCTCTCAGCAGAGGTGAGGGAGACTTGTCTGATCTCGCTGCCCTTAATGTGGCGAGAGGACACGAGCGTGGACTGCCGGGTTACATTGTATTTCGAAACCGCCCGGAATTTCACATCAATCCAAAGGTGGAGTCATTTGACGATCTCTTAGATGCCGGGTTCATCCAAGAGGACGTCGACAACTTCAAAAAAGTATACCAGTCGGTACACGACATTGATATGTTCCCCGCAGGTATGTACACTTTTTTGCTAGCCTGGGGGGAGCACCCCAGTTGACGGTCAATTTTAGTCAGACCACGCCCCTCCCCGGGAACTGCTTCGGTTAACTTAAATACCCTAAACTGCCGCTCATAAAGCCCCCTGGCTTACAAAGCTCCCTTGCTTACAAAGCCACCTAGCTTTTTAATCCCCCTCGCTTATAAAGTCCCTGGTTATAGGCCCTTTTTCATGCAAACCAAATAATACTGACTCGAGTTAGTTTTCAATGCTTGCTTGAGCTGAGCTTTTTTGTGCCTAACAGAATGAAGTTTCCTCGTGCTCGAGCTCATGGCTAACTGCCGGGTGTGGAAATTTTATAAACGCAACCAGCCCACCCCACGCCAGTGTCGGCAACCGGATCCTGCTTCCTGCCGAACCTGAGCAAGTTTAACTTAACTACCCCTATGTCTTCGTTCCCTGATTGCAGGTTACAACAGCGTAATGTAGAACTATGTATACCAGCAGTGAGACGGGTCTTTCATTGAACGCAATTCTACAAGAATTTCCCAGAATTAATTAATTACGTTTTTTAAATGCTTTTGTCTTCTTTTTATTGTTAAGTATTTTTATGAAACTTGTAAATAGACTAATTTTTAATTACTTTTAGGTTTTGTAACATGTAAATTGACTAACTTAAATTATTCTTAGATTTTGTAATTTCTTTACAGGTAGGTGTCTTTTATTAGTAGAGGGTTGTCCTTCGGCTAAAACAATTCGACGCGTTAATAAAGTTATTTTTTTAATTTTTACAGTACAAATCTTTTTTTTTTCCTCACAGGATTAGCAGAACCTCCATCTGGCAACGGTCTTCTGGGTCCTACCTTTTCTGCTGTTATAGCAGACCAATTCATGCGCCTCAGAAAAGGAGATCGTTTTTGGCACGAGAATGCACCGGACCCATCAAAGAAAACTGATAGAACGGCATTCAGCGCTTGCCAGCTACGAGAGATCAGAAAGGCTAGCCTGTCTAAGATCATCTGTGCTAATAGCGAAGATATCCCCAGGGTTACTAGGACCGCGCTGAGACAGTCCAAGATTTTTGTCGATTGTGACAGTCTTCCTGAGATTGACCTTTCAGTGTGGTTGCCAGGCTTTAATTGCGCGGAGGACGGGTATGTAAAGAATCAGGGTATTGAGCCGAAATACAAATATGACAGGAGATAAAGTGTCGTTTAAACACGGAGCGAGCCTATAAATGGAGGCTGAGCGGCTCAGCCCGCGGCTCAGCCCGTACATCACAAATTGGAATTCTCTGCTTTGATTGGCTTATTCACCCAGGCGTATCGTACTCCCGCGAAATTCGCACGAAGTAATATTTCAGGCGACCGCACAAGGGAAAGTTTTCGTTTGTTTGCTTTCTTTGTAAAAAGATCAGCGAAAACAACAAGAATGGCATCTACAGAACAAGAATTTTAGACAGGTATCGTACTTCATATACATGCATTTTAACTTCTTATTTTTGTCCTTTCACTTGTGAAAGCATATCGATTGTTTTCGAGTTGTTTACTCAACGTAAATGCCGTGTTTTAGCCAACAAAGTGCAAACCGCTGACCTTTTATAGGCTCGCTCCGTGTTTAAGAATTGGTACCCCTTATGGGTGAAGAACATGTCAAGCCACGCCCTCAAAACAGGATCTCGGTACCTCTTAGGGGCTCTTTCCAAAATTTCCGCTAGCATCCCCGCCCCTTTTATTTGGGAGTGTCCCCACCGGAGTTATCTCCGCAACTATTATTAACAAGCTTGTTGGTTCTGCTTTATTCCAGCAGTGATAACGTTTACGACGATTCTGCTGAAGACTATACCTTGTGGTAAAGGATCATACCAATGAGGACAGAAGCGAAGTTAATCAGCAATACATATTCAGTCAAAACGAACTTTTTTTCAACTGTTTTCGTATTAGATTAGACAAATGGTCAATTTTGTTGGGTTAAATTCCGAATCTGTACACAATCTTGTATTTAGCAAGGCTAGAACCTGGATGTATAGCAGTAAGAAGTATTTTGTATCTCCATTTGGCATTCGATGCTATCAAACATTTTGACAACCGCCACGGGACGGCTGCCACAGAAAAGTCCTCTTCCATTAGACAATGGCTTTGGCGTAGAGTGCTTTTGTCACTGCTGCGCTTGTTCAAAGTGAAATCTTTTGTTATTTAGTCTTCCCTTTAACAAGTTTCTCGATTTTGCTTGGTACTTCGCGTGCCTATATGTCACGTGATGGGCGCGCGACCACGTGGTTATGCTCAGTGGTCCATGTTTCTCCAAGGCTTTCTGACCAAAATTGCGAACTCTAATTTAGGATAGGAAACAAAGCCATATCGACAGACAACATGTTAATCATTTTTCATTGTGTAACTCTGTATATTGTAACGATGATTAAATAAAGAACACTGGACTCCCAGCTCGATAGAGCGTTCCAGGTTCGAGCCCAGGACGAGGTCATTGCGTTATGTTATTCGGGAGGGTGGACACTTGACTCTCACATTACCTCTCTCCACCGAAGAGTGTTAACAGGCCGGTACCCCTTTCAAGGGAAGCAACAAGCTTTTCACTATATCATGAGCATACATTCGAAAAAGTAAGTAACCCAAAAGACATACTGGTAGTTTCATTTCAAGAATATTGTTTTTCCAGCCGAGACTGAATATTCTTATGAATATTCTTAGATTTTAGCGTATGACATTTCTGTGTTCGAATGTATTTGGTGTCTGGATGGTGTTAACCTGATTTTGCAATTACGTAGATGCGAAACAATATCACTTAGCCTCGTTTTCAACTCGCAATTCCACGCTAAATACCTCACTTCGTAAACCAATCAGAATGCAAGATTTTATTCAATTATGCGATTCTTTTCAAAATCTCGGGGTCGGGTTTATTCTTAAAATGCTCTTAAAATTTCGCAAATTGCTGTAAAATTCAGCGAAATCACCGTGATATTTTAGTAACATATACTAATAGATCAATTAACACTGCGTTTATATAAACACACTTTGTTTATAAGAATATTGTTTTTCCGGCGGACGCTGAATATTCTTAAGAATATTCTTAGATTTTAGCGTATGGCATTTCTGTCTTCGAATGTATTTGGTGTCTGGATGGTGTTAATTAACTGATTTTGGAGCTAGCCTGCAGTAAAGTCTGTTATCAACCACATAACTTCGTGCAGAAATGTTTTTAGCATCGAACAAACGGGCTAGTGCTGTTTTGTTGTTTTTTGGCAAGTTTTGCCGTTTAGAGAAATGAAAAATTTTACACGGTTTAGTTAAAAACATGTGATTGTATTGCCATTTACAAAATTTTCAACACTCAAACTACAAGTAGTTATATTCTTTTCAAAATCTCAGTGTCGGGAGTATTCTTAAAATACTCTTAAAAATTGCAGTCTCGATATTCGTTGGGACAAAAACTGACCGTAAAGTGGGGTTCCACTGTATTTAAATAAACATTTTGTTTATTTACACTAATAGAACAGATCTCGCCATGCATATGATTAACCCGTCTGGTCTTGGGCTTCCACTAGACTTCCTTGAATTAGTCACCAGATTTCTTCAATAGTTAGCCCTTCTGCATGATGACATAAGACTAGAAAAAAAAGCCCAACAAGCCAATGTCAATAGGCCTTATCACGGTTTCCGACGTCATTTTGACGGGTAGGCAAAGCGGTCAGAAATTACAGTGTTTGTATGGGAATCCGATGGCAAAGAACTTTTTCCAAAATCGAATTTTACGCAATTTGTGAATCGCAATGTTAAAATATCAGGTGGAAGATAGTATTCACCAAGTTTGAAGGATGTAACTTAACTAGAAGACGCTCAGTTAATTTTTATAATTTAGCATACATTTGTCTGTAATTTTTTTTTCGGCGCCGCCGCGTCTTCCCAGCCAAATTTACAGACAAATGTATGGAAAATTATAAAAATTAACTGAGCGTCTTCTAGTTAAACTACAACCTTCAAACTTGGTGAATACAATCTTCCACCTGATATTTTAACATTGCGATTCACAATTTGTGTAAAATTCGATTTTGGAAAAAGTTCTTTGCCATCGGATTCCCATACAAACACTGTAATTTCTGACCGCTTTGCCTACCCGTCAAAATGGCGTCGGAAACCGTGATAAGGCCCATTGTAAATGTTGGGTTCTGTCAACACGACGCCGGAAGAATTTGAAAACGCAGCTTTATTTCTACGGTTAGGCTTACTATCCACACTAATCTTAAACCAGAGGCATTTGAAAATGTCGGCTTTTCAAGGCTATTCGCTGTTTACGTGTTGGCAGAAAACACTTTTAAAAACACGGAGCTTTTCGAAAATAATGCAATCACGATAATCGTGTGATTTTGCTGCCCGAGTTTTTTTAAAACACAAATCCAAATGACCGGTGATTTTATTGCGATTTTAAATTTCTCCGGCGTAGCCCACGTAGTATGGACGGAAAACATTTAATGCGTTTTCAGATTGAAAAACGAACAAATTTCTCCGGCTTAGTGTTGACAGGCCCATGTGACCAAGATAAAAAGAATACCCACGGGGGCAAAAAAACAAACACGAGAGCGCCAGCTTTGAAAATAATTTCGTGCAAACGAGGCTTGGTGGTGACTGGCATATGACGTAATCATGCATGAGACCTTAGGTGGAATAAGTTATCGCACTAGAAACGCCTATCACGAGATTTCTTTTATCAGCACTAAAATTAAGTAGCACGGACTTGATTGCTTCTCCCCCAAAATATGGTAGTTCTTCTTCTGTTCTCTCAGAACAAGCCTCTCTGACCCCCCCCCCCCAATACTAAGCGTTGCTTGGAGTATAAATAAGTTAAAATTGATATACCTCTATTTTAGAGCTTGCATTTTGTGTTTTGAGGCTTTACTCAGGGACCTGAGAATGCCGCTTAACTGGTTTTCTGTTGAATGTCACGGCCATGTTGAGAGGATTTTAGCATGATCTACCAAGCGGCATTTCAATTTTAGGAAATCTCTTTTTGGCAGCCTCGTGATCAGAGCTCGTGACTCTTTGAGAATATTTGCGATGAAACTTTAGAGTTAACATTGAAAAAAGGCAATCTGGATAGTTCGTAACTTAAAACAAAACAAATAATCGAAATAGGCCATTTCCGAGTTAGCTAAACCCTCTCTTTCAAAGCGAGGCCTGGTGCACAACCATTCATATGAAAATGAGTTTAATTTGCATGTGAATGAAATCTCATTTTCATATGAAAGGATGAGCACCAAGACTGGCTTTGAGAAAGAGGCTAAAGTTATTCGGAAATGGCCTATTAATATGGCGTTTGCAGATAAAAGGTCAGCCGCGGAGCAGCCGCGGGAGTTATGGAAAGATTATAAAAGAACTTCGCTCACCATATTTGGGGAATGGAATTTCTCTACACAAACATTTCGGAAACATAAATTTTGCGATTCCCAACAGTTTTACAAAAGTTACCCGGCAAACCGGCTCTCAACAGGATGTGAAAAACAATGTAAGACCCATTTTAACGACTTTGACTGTTCCTCGTTCCAGGATTCTCCGCACATTTATGCAAGTAAAAACAAAATACCCATATTTGTACCTCAATTCGCTTTACTTATAAAATTACCTTAAAATGAATAAAAGAAAGCCCTCTCACTGATTTAACATTTAATTAGGCCTACATATTTCACTGCACATTACAACAATTATGAAACAATTCCAACTGCGGTTTCAAGTAATCAGAAATTAGATTCCACATCACTTAAGATCAGAAAAATAGAATTAATATTCACGTGATAGTCAAAGGCTGTCACAGCACGTTGTTTGTAAGCTGTTAATTATTTTCACACTGTTCTTGCTGCGCGCATATTTACTTTTAACTGAACGCACTGATACACGATTTAATCGGGTTTCTTTTAGCTGCGTACATTCCTCTCAGAGCATACGTGTTTGAACATACCAATTACCATTAATTAGCCATTGTTCTCTATTTACGTTCTACGGCGTGGGAAACTCGCTTCTGTCTTATAAAATACCTTTACATTAAATATACCGTTAGCACGAAGATTCCTAAAGGACCATGTCGAACAAGATTGTTCAGTTCAACAGTTCAGTGAATAGGCAAGCATGTGTGGCTCTGGAAGCTTCCCCATACATTTGGCACGCTGTCGAAGAGATGGAAACCTTGGGAAACACTTCCGGGGTGGCTCCTCGCTGTTAGCGCGGAACTTGATCGACATTTGGACCTAAGTTCAGCAAATTCAGTAAACTCTTCTTCCATTTCATCGCCGATCTTGAGCGACACAGGATTTAGCAAGGCCGGACGGTTATCTGGCAAGCTAGTGCTGGCCGAAGCACTCGTTCTGCCTGCAAAGGGCGGCGGATCTGAGACACTTCTCAAGCGACAATCGGCGACCACTCGAAGTAGATTTTTATTCTGCAGGGGTTCCATTGGCTTCGGGGTTCTCCTGGTCTCTTGGAGAGGCTGTGGACCATTTGAAACAGGCACGCAGGGATCTTTAGGCGAGTTTGACACTCCTAAGACTTTCGGATCGCTCGCGGTTTCGCCCGCCATTCCGTCGAAACACGTTTCATTGCTTTCCACAGCCGGCAACCCACTACTGGGCGCACTGCGTGTCAAAGACGCTTGATAGCTTTCGTAGTTGATCATGAAAGCCAACGAAAGCGCCTTGAAAAGCTCTCTTGCCTTTGTCTTATTCTCGCACGTGAAGACAAATGCTTTGAAGGCACTCTCGGGCCTGTCGCGTGCGACAAACACAAAAGCCTTCTCGTAGAAGCTGTCGATGTTACAAAACGTTATCTTGGAGATGGGGAAATTTGCGACCAGCTTTCCGCACGCTTCCTCGCTAACGCTGAGGCTTTTAGAGCACAGCGTTAAGATCATTTTCTTCTGAGTTTTGCCATCGTTTTTCTTGCCTTGCTGCTCGAAGATTTTTGCGACGGGGTTTTCAGTCTTCCCACTGCCAGTCCCGTTCGCGCCAGCGACTTCTGTGGAACCGATGTAGCGCACGCTGTACTGAACTCCGGCTATAATGCGATCCTTCTCGTCCGCATCGCTCCCTGTCAGCTGTTGGTGTCCGGCTTTTCGAACAAAACTCGGGCTCAGTTTGGAAAACATTCTTTCGAGTTTCCTTTATCAATTTGGAAGCTCAGTTCTGTTAGTTGGCGCTTCTCTGACCTTTTGGAACATATGACAGTCACCGGGCATTTATCTCTCTTTTATGGACTGACAGCGTTGAAGTACGATACTTTGTTGTGGTTTCAAGTTTACAGAGATTTAGCGCAATTTGAATTGAATCGCATGCGCAACTGTCAAAAGATCTTAAAGGCCACTCATCAATCAGTTTACACTGGGATCGAAACTATTTTTGTTGATGAAAACGATACCCAAACAGCGCAGAAAATTGAATAGACATCCCTTCTATTGACCTAGCCATATATAGTCCGGAAATACGACATCCATTTTATCATGTTTGCATTTAGTTTGCATTTAGTCACTATTTGCCTTTGCAAAATAAGGTCAATAACTCAATAATAAGAGCAGACATAATTTATGACGTCAGCTCACGCGAAGAACTCCAACGCGCTGTCATTTACCAGGAATGAGCACACGCCGTCATGTTCTCTGCAGGTTGCCAAATGTGTATGCCACATGCTCGAAATACAATCACAGAAAGGGTTCTTTATCACGAAATTAAATGAAGTTGGGTGGAAAGTTAGAAATAGCGAGCAATTTTGTGACTGCTTGGAGACTGAAGGTAGCGGGTTTTCAGGGGAGAGGGGACAAGTACCTCGTGACAGGTCCCCCCGTCTTAGAGTGGAAAAGGTCTCTACTAAGACAGAGATAAGAACCTTATCGCGCGCTACAAGACGATAAAAATCCACAGTAGCAATTAAGTGACTTTACATGAAGTGAATGATGAAAGAACTTCCCAGTTAACTATACACCATTATAAGGCTAGTGCGCGCGGACCGTGAAAACAGCAGGACGACTGCAGAAAATCGCACGCAATATAATTCAGTCAACGACACGAATCCTTTGAGCAAAATGAGACACGAGCCTCCTCCGTTTTCCGGGTTTGCCCGGGTGCATGCAAGGTAGTGGTTTCGAGTTACGTGTTACTACGCAAATCTCAGAAAATCCTTTTGACGTCACTCACTTGGGCCGGCCGGGGGTTTAAAATCCACCATAGATGATCTACTTACTATGTCTGCTTTGCCATGTTTGAGTTTTGCGGAGAGCTGGAAAAAATTTGGGGCAACAAGGCGACGCAGTTCTGCATATGAGGATTAATTTTCTTGCACCCATCCGAATCGACAGGTGATACAACCAAATATATTTCTTTTTTGAAAGAAAAACCTTTCATGCCAACAGTGTCATTTCAGCCTGCAAGCTACGTAGCGATCCGGGGAAGAAATATAAACAGGAAAAAAACGCGGTTTGTAGTTATTAATGCGTAGACATCGGTGAAAGAGATCGATCTGATATACATTCTGTCCAAGCAGAAATGCACGATAAGGTTTGTGACTAAAATAGGTACATATGTGTTTTTCCGGTTCAGTAATTCCCGGTAAACGGATGACGTCATTTCGTATATGGGTGTGAAAATCACCACGCTTTAGCTTTGGGCGATGAGAGGCGGCTGTATTCACAGGCTAGGTCGAGAGAGTGCAAAAAGGTTTACGCAACAACGCTGCAAATTTGAGTTGACGAGGAGTCACTGGGTGCAGGCGTGATGCAGGACTTTTAGAACTTGCTCGAAGCCTTACAAACTGACTACCTCGTGTATCTTGAAAACAACGGGATTCTTAGAACCGGCTTATCTTCGGATCAGTTGTGGCATTTCGATTATTTGGTTTTAAGTTTAGAAGAAAATGGCTCAGTAATATGGCATTTGGATTATTTGGCAGTATCACGAGTGAATGAGGAAAAACAATTCAAGCTTTCAACAACTACTTAAGGAGGCTGGCAACAGTTTCCAGCACTTTTCTAACAGCTATACTTTGAGGGATGAATATTGCTACTGTTTAACAAGTGATGCTACAATAATGGTATCATACAAATTCCCAATCATTGGTGAACAAGTTGCAATCATCTATTTTACATAACAGGTTACCATAGCGACAATATAACCTGCTAAAAACATCCTTAATTTTAGCTTTGAGCGTTATAACTCAAAAACGAGCTCGGTGACCCCTATTTTTTATTATCGAATTATAATAAACATGATAAGATGCAACTTTTGGCAAAGTTTTAAAAAATTCTCTGGAGTGGGTTCAGAGCCACCTTAAATTTTCGAAAAGTTAAGGTGGCTCTGAACCCACTCCACAGAATTTTTAAAACTTTGCAAAAAGGTACATCTAATTATGCTTACCATAATTCAATAATAAAAAATAGGGGTCACCGAGCTCGTTTTTGAGTTATAAGCGCGCAAAGCTAAAATTAAAGGTGTTTTCAGCGGGTAATATTGTTGCTATGGTAACCTATTGTGCCACAAATTTAACAGCAACATGTTAACCAATGATTGGGCAGTTTTTCTATACAATGATTTTGGCATCAACTGATATAGAGTGGTTATAAGAATCCATCAAAGTCTACGTCTTGGAAAGTGCTGGAAACTGTTTTGAGCCACTCTCAAATGGCTCTATTTGTATGGATGATGGCATGAAAAAACCTATCGGTTTTCGCGTACCTTTTCACGACCTCTAACCGTCAATTTTAAAATTAAAAGAGCTCGGATTTAACCCTTTAAGAAATTTAATTTAGTAATGAGCCCGGCCCAAGACCGGTATTCGAGTGATAATTGTGGAGAAGTATATTCAGTATTAAATAACGGTTTCCTGTAAGACAAGTTATTGTTCTCAGCGGGCTTGTCAGAATTTTGTGATTTGGCTCAGTTAGTGGCCTTTTAATGAAATTGGCGCCGATTGTATTCATTTACTTCATCTTGATCGATCAAAATTTCAAAACCTATTCAACGAAAATCAGTTTCTTTGATCAATTCAACTTGTCCGTCAGGCAATCGGATGTCGCTTACTATAATGAATCATAATCATTCTTATGTTGGACACCATGCATGCTTAACGGTTTCCGTTTTTCTTTTCTCCCACCAGACTCTATGTGGCATCGCCGCTTACTTACACGTTCTACCCCAACTAAACCGCCAGCTACCCAGGCTACATAGGTTTACAGTACAGGGTTTTATGATATTTTCGGACGTTTTTCTTAATGACTTAAAACATTTATGGAAGAGGGAGGGGTTGAAGTTGGAGAACTGATGCCAACAGGAAACATTTGCGGTAGCCATAATTAGCTAAGTGAGGAGAGCAGAACACTTTGTACTTGTCATGGCTGTAGGTATGCGAAATTCCAGACGCTGCTTTGAAAACTGAGGTGTTTCCAATAAGTTTCATTTCACGAAACTACATATTTGTTTTGTCGCCAGAGGGGAACGGGGGCTGCAAGTCAAATAAACGCCGGTTCAAGTTACAAGTCAGGCCGGAAATCCCCCAGACATCATTACATTTCTGATACAGAAAAAATATATAGACCTGTATAAAGGAGACCATACGTATGCGATTTCGTGTAGTTTTTGGCTTGCTTGTTTTGTATTTTTGACTCCACGAAGATATTCCCAATGGGAAGTGGAGCAGGGGAACACGGACATTATCTGGCTAAAACAATTGCCAATGTTTTTGCTTGAACCAGACACAAGCATGCATGGCATTGTTAGTGGTGCTGTGTAATTCTAGTCAGAGCTGAACGGTTGTTTCAGGCTAAAGGATATGCCTAATTCATGCTGCGAATTCAGTAACCTTGACCGTGCCTGCCATAACATCGATACATGTGGGAAACTCTGAGAACAATGCAAGGGTCAAATGAGATTTTCGGAGACGACTTCAGACTTCCTGCATTTACCAAAATATCAAGACCACCACTAAGATTTGCTGCGTCTGGGGCAGTAGTACAACGTCAACAGAAGATTCGGTTCAGCTGTTACATTAAAGGTTTTTAACATTATGAATCACTTCTTTCAAAGTCGGACTGAGTTGCGAAGCAAGGCTTAAGGTTATAGCGTTGAAGAGTCCTGGGTAAGGAACGTGGATGGAAAGGAAAGTTCTTCCATAATAATAAGTCGACCACACCTTCTGAGGAACGCCTTCCTGTTCAACCTTGCTTTAGCATAAAATCTGACGTAAAACCTCTCCCATTCAACTGCTACAAAGATCAATGAACGAGCGGTAATTCGGAGATTTTACTGAGTTAGCACTTTTTAACTATATCATGAAAGTGGTTGTGTCAAAAATATTTTGTACCAAAATATCAAGACCACCACTAAGATTTGCTGCGTCTGGGGCAGTAGTACAACGTCAACAGAAGATTCGGTGCAGTTGTTGTAACAAAGATTTTTGACATTATGAATATAACTGACTGAGTTGCGAAGCAAGGCTTAAGGTTATAGCGTTGAAGAGTCCTGGGTAAGGAACGTGGATGGAAAGGGAAGTTCTTCCATAATAATAAGTCGACCACACCTTCTGAGGAACGCTTTCCTGTACTTTAGCATAAAATCTGACGTAAAACCTCTCCCATTCAACTGCTACAAAGATCAATGAACGAGTGGTAATTCGGTGATTTTAAAAGATATTTTTTTTGAAAGTGGTTGTGTCACAAGAGAAAGTTTTTGACAACCAACTTTGATTTGAACAATTTTCAACTGAAAACTCTCAAACTTGGCTGGGTAGCTTTTCATTCAGTAAGTTGAAATGTTTTGATTTTCAATCTAATCAATATAAGAAACTCGTCCCAGTCCTCTCATGTTTCTTCAACGGGCTATGCCACACTTTATTAAGTTAATTTTTTTTGTAGTAACCGAGATAATAACGCGAAATAACTGCGATATCCGAGTTCAATAACTGTTTTATCATTCGACCACCAGGTTTGTTTTCTCTGACAACCCAGGGAAGCGATCTGCCATTTTTCACCCCCGAGCGTGGTTACAATTACACACAAGCAGAAGATTTATATTTATAGACGATACGTCTGCGCATGAGCAGACCATTATTTGCAGGCTGTTATTTGCAGGTCACGTGGTGGGCTCTCGGCCAATGAAAAGGAAGAAAACGACGCATTGAATGATAATTAACAATTATTCGCCGAAGGCGAGGTGAATATTGTCGAATATTATTCGACAATGTTCACCTCGCCTTCGGCGAATAATCGTTTTAGTATAATTTCTGAATTGAAGGACAGAGAAAATGACATTTCGGATATTTCCTCGTCGGAAACTTGGGCAAACCGGCTCACAGCCATTTTATTTTGAAAACACAAGGTTGAGAGTTATATTCACCGTAGCGCGGTCATAATACGAATCGCTCAACCAATCAGATTGCTGGAAACTCGCTCTTCAACTCTGAAATTATACTTAAGCCTATTATCTGCATAAGGGAAGGTCATAAATGGAAGTGGTGAAATTGTTCCTCTCAATAAACTGTTCTAGTATACACTTGACAAAATGGGTGTCTCAAGGGAGTTTTTTTATTTTTGTTTAAAAATAATTTCGGTAGTTCAAGAACGACGGAACAGTGGAGTCAGTAAATAATTAATTTAAATTATTACTAAATATAAAATACAATCTGTAATAGGCAATCAAATAATTTGGAAATAATTTATCTATAAAGTATAAAGGAATGTTCATTCTGATAAATATGTTATCTAGAAATGTCTAAATATTATGGCCTTTCTGGCCCACTCTTTTTTAACATTTGTTTTGGTCTCATTGCTCTTTTCATATTATATTATAAATTTTGTTTTGTAAGAAAATAAATACAGTACAATAAACTATAATTTTGAGAAATTCATATTCCCCTCCCATTTATTACATGTTAAGAAATAATTATTATTGAAATATCAATTATATATACTATAAACAGTACATGAATGATGATGGACTGGTCTTCTTTGTTTCCAAAGAGCTGATAAATGTGAGCTATACACTTATCTCTTTTACAAATTTAAAATAGTTGCTTAATAATCAACTTATCAGTAAAAATATATTAGCCCAATTAAATCCTGCTGTACCCTAAATGTAGAGTAGTAAATCCATATAATTATTTTTATTACTTGTATAAAATCAATATTTATCAAGAAAACTCAATAATTATTACTAGTAAGAATAATGTATCGCAAATTATTTCATTTTTAAATTCACTTACAGTAATTTACATTTTGGGCTATCAATTTTGCAAAGTGTTCTTAAGATATAAGTATTAATAAAATAAATAATTAATAAATTGAATCATTATCATAATAATAAACTGACCAAAACCCACTTTCAGTGTCAATTTGCTCCCTGATAAGCATAATTTGTCCCTTACTCAACTACATTAACCCCTCCTTTCCACCACCTACCGGTATGTCTAAGACTAATAACAGAATGCGATGTTTAAACAGCAACAAATTAAGATTAGAGGTAGAAGTCGGGGTGTCCAGATGGTACCTTTGGGTTGTAGAATTAATAGGGCATGCTCCAGCAATGTTCAATTTGAGAATCCGAACCCAATTTGAAATTATTACACTACAAATACCAGCGATGCCACAAAGTAGAAATTACATTAAGGTAACTGTCCAGAGTGTTTCATTTCTGCTATAATATTCACAATTTATTTCATTTGTTTTTTATTTTTTGCTTCTTCAAAAGGGGGGGGGGGGGGTGGCTAGCCACCCAATCCAGCCCCCCTCTAAATCTGCCCCTGAAGACGAAAGCAAATTTCAGAATAGAGCTATTTTACCGTGTCAATCTAAAATGCTGTGAGTGAAAAATTTGATACTATGGGTATTTTGACTTTGATGTGTCAGCATGCAACCAGGCAGCTGGTAGATCAACAGTTACACTTTTAAGGCCCTCCTACATTTGATTTGTTTGATATCATTCAGTCCACACAAATTCCTAGTATTTTTGATTTGCAATGTGAGAACAGAGATTTAGGTTTCTATGTGTTTCTATTTGTTATTATTTATTATTATTTGTTTGTTTTTATGTGTTTCTATGAGAACAGAGATTTAGGTTTCTATGTGTGCATGACTAGTAATAAATAGTAAACCAAACGTGAATTGCATTTGAAGATCATAAAATTATGAAAATACACTTTTTCTTTGGCTATTGTAGCTTAACAAGAAATATCACACATTCAGTGATAAACATGACAATAAAACGCATTTTAGTTTGTATGTTTTTCTGTTTTAATATGCAAATGTCAATATGTCATTTTTGCTGTTCTTCAAATATAAATTAGCTACTTATCTTGAATTTAAATCTTAAAAATGTTACTTGTGTTCTCAACGGTCACTTCTGAAGACAATTTTTGTTTTCCAACAGTGTGTTATATTTTCATGTTTATCATGGCAGTTTGCATGTTATTTCTTGTAATAGTTAGGAAAGTTACAATATATCAATAACAATTATTTTTCTTTTAAACACACAAGGTTGTTTAGAAGAAAATAATTTGCTATCTGTAGTAATTATATCCAATAAT
>OZ026596.1:3806286-3821286 GCA_964020085.1 Micromussa lordhowensis | reverse complement strand
GTAAATAGTCTTATTGTACTACGTAACAATGATTATACCTTAACTTGACTGGAAATCCTCCATACAGCGGTACTAAAGGTAATTTAGTCCATTCATATAGCTTGCGGAACCATTCTGCAACAAGAACATGTTTCACTTTACTATTGACCTGCATAAATAATATGAATGAGCAAATCAGTACATATTACTGCAGTATACACATCCTTGCTCAATGAAAATGAAATTTCAAAATTTTACTAATGTAAATGCTCTTCCCATTTGATAAATCCTCCTCACCCAGCTAATCGGTACTTATTATTCAACAAATTGTAACACTATCCAAATATGATCATGATGCACTCGATATCTGTCATCCGTAGGTAACAGATATCCGGCGGTATACGTAGCTTCGTAAAGTGAAGTGAGAAAATGTTGACAGAGAGATTTAAAAATGTTAGGCTGTTTTGTTATCAATTTATTGAATAATAAAACAATTATCCTGCTTAATCTCGCGGAATATCATCTGATTTTAGCCGACTCGGCCTACCACTCGTCGGCTAAGTATCAGACGATATTCCGTGTGATTTCGCAGGATAATTGTCAAATATCTGCTGCTGGGTCTCCCTAAAAGTAGCATACAGTCATGTAGTAAACAATTTAAAAATGTACATTAAGTTTTTCACTTACTGCGCCCAATTTGAATGGAGCGGATAGCTTCCCTAACGTTTTGTGTATACACTGGATAGATGGGCTGTAGAGAAAAGGAAGTGAAAACCCCAAAGTATAATTTAACCATTTTTAATATTTTTCTAGATTTACTAATAAAAGGTTCCTATTACAATAATACTATGAATCAAGTCTCAAGTACTAGTAAAACAACCCTCAGGGAACAAACTAGGAAAGGACAGAAACAGACAGTCATTACATAACAAAGTCTGTGTCGTGTCCAGCTTGATCCATATTGCCACTGACAGCTTATCCCAGTTTCTGGAGCATTTATTTTAGTCAATACATAAGAGTATTTCTACTGCCCCATGGCTATGATTCTGGTCCATAGCAGGGTTTACCCAAACATCAAATCCACTGGTACCCATTAAATTAATACAGCTGGGTGAAGAGAGACACTGCGAGATTTGATCTGAGTGTCTCGCCCAAGAACACAACCCAATTAGCCAGCCAGGGCTTCAGAACACGGAACACTCGCTCACTGAGTTCAGCGTGCTAACTTTATTAGGCCTGGCATCCATTTCATCTTGTTGCCCACCTTAGTTAATATTGAAAACGCAAATTTTGGTTTCACATGATGATGGCAAGATGACAACGTGTTTTATTCAAGATGATGAAAATGAAACAAGAAAAAGAACATCTTGAAAAGGAAAACTACAGGTAGACTCTATGGCTATATTTAAATAAAAGGATAAAACAGATTACAGTAATGTCTAAAATACAGTGTGGTCAGTGGTCTTTAGTAAAAAGAGATTGTATTTAAACCACTCTCTAAAGGGAACTAAGACAGCTTTAAGTGTCTACAAAGCCAAGAGCCTATTATCTTGAGGGGAAGAGACTTTACTGAGGGTAGGCCAGTACTGATATTTTGGAGGTTCATTGATTCAATTCGTGCAAAAAAAAAATTATGTTTAACACTCACCACTTTGGCTTCAAGTGCTAATTTAGCAAAACCACGTCTTCCATTCCATATCATTGTGTAATATTCATCAGAAAATAAAGCTTCTCTGACCCCTCCTGGAGAAATGGCCAATAATTCACCATTCTACAAAAAGTATTGCATAATAACTTACAGATTTACTTACAGCACTGTTATTACCTGTAATACCAGGGAGAAAACATGGTTGAGTGTCAGCTGACACCGGGTAAACATGCTGGTCAACACTCAAGTTCAACTTCAGTTTAAAACATTTTACCTGCCTGTGAAAACCTGTTGCTCTCCCGCTAAGAATGCAGATCATGTTAACTGTAGCTAGTCTTGACCAATAAGTTGGTCGATAGTTAACTGATACATCCGTCGATAGTCAGTACAAACTTGGTTGATAGTTTGGAAGATATAGTGACCAACTATCGACCGAGCGTTGGTCAATATTTCTTAGACGCATCTTGATTGAGTATCGGTGAGTGGTATATCAGTCAACTGTTGGTTGTATATCGGTCAATATCAGTCATATCTCAAGTATCAGTGTTAATTTGGCAATGAAGTCCAATGTCTTTCGTTGTGACGGCGGAAAATGTTACGGAAGTAGGTGTGATTACTCTATGAAGCAAGCAACAGAGCAGTGGGAACTAGGGACATGATTTTAGGAGAGAAATTTTTTTTTTCAAGCTTGTATCATCGCCAGTTGTCTGGATTGTTGCTGCTGTTTTGCCTATAATTGCTTTTTCTTTAGTACTATTGGTAACTGGTAACAATATAGACTGACTGTTGAAGAGACTTTAAGTTACCATGACACGTCCTGTTACATAATGTTAAATATTAAGTGTCATTCAAGACATTCTGTACTTGGAGCCGTCGCATCAAGATCCTGTGCTGAAAACATTGAAAAGTATTAAAGATCGAAGAACGTTCCGTTATTTATTGCTTCTCGTGTTATTTTTTACCGTTCCCGAAAAGTCCGTAGAACCAGTTACAACACTGGTCATGCATCGCGACCAATATATCAACCGACTATCCGTCGACTTTATATTCACTGACTATCTTCTGACTATCAACTGAGAGTAGTCCAATTATTGAGTGATACATTGGTCATGTATCGACCACCTCCCAACCGACTATCTTCTGACTATGAACCAAGTGTTGACTGATATACATGTATCGGCCAAATATCAACCAATCTATCTACTGACATATCTAATGAAATAACAGAAGTATTGCATTTCTTTCGACTAATAGTCAACCAATACTAGGTTCAAATTATCAGCAAAGTATTGGGAAAGTGTCTGCAAGGTATCGGTGAAGTATTGGTGAACTAGAAGCTACCTTGGCCGACATGCATCTTGACCAATATATTGACTGACTATCAGCCTACAGTAAATATGATCCAAAATGTTAATGAAACCACTAAAATAAAACTGGAAGATGTTTGCATTTTTCTCTCTCCTGAAAGTTTCTTTTGTGCAAAGTTGTGAGCCATTTTCATGAACCAAAAACATTCATTTATTATAAAATAATATAAATTTTTATGTATATTAAACAATAATCTTGATCTGGGTTCAAATATACATTGCTAATTACATTGTATTAGTTTGTCTGCAAACATCATTAAATTATTATCAGGTCTGAGAAGCAAACATTTCCAGTTTTTCACAAGTTGAACTGAGAAAAACTGTGACTTTAGGGGAACAGATATGTCCAAAATCCAAGGACATGTAACTATCTATTATTAGTTACTATAAAACTACTACGCATTCTATCTCAATTGCTGCTGATTGGCTATGCTATTTACTATCCATTCTGTTGTAGATATTGAGTAGCCTAGCAGTGCACGGTTGTGGTATAATTTAGTAAAATTGTAATCTAAGGGTAACAAACCTTAAGAATCTCTACACATTGCTCTCTTGAACGTCCCTCAACAGCTCCACAGACTTCAAGGAGCAACTGAATCCCTAACATGATTCAAGTGTCAGGGAAAAAATAAAATTAGTTCAAAATACAGTGGAACCCTGCTGTACAGTCACCTCATTAACGCTGTTTCCTCGTTATTACAGCCTCCATTTTTGTCCTGGCAGAACACCCTTACATTTTTATAAGAAAACCCTGTTAATGTGCCCACAGTGTTGATAAGGCCAACAGCCACATTCTGAAATCTCAAGCTGAATAATCCTTTATTATTTTACCCTGTTTATACGGCCACTCAAACCAATTATGTCCATCTTTCCATTGTTGATAGTGTATGTATGATGCTTATTAAAGAAAAGGTGTTCAGAAGTGCAATTATTGTGATATATCTGTTGAGATATCACTCAATTTAGACCAGTCATGAACTTCACCCTACCCCATTAATATGGCCACTGCGTTGATCACGGCCAAATTTTCATGGCCTGGGGTCCGACTGTAGCGGGGGATTCAAAACAACCAGGTTAGTGTCATATTTCTAATTCTCCTGGATTATCCGGAAATGACCTGAATACAAATCGCATTTCCCAGCCTCTTATAAATACGAGTCACCAAATCTCCCAGAAATACAAACAAAAGCCCATAAAATACATTTTCAGATATACAGAAAAACCCTGGTAACTTGAACTCTGAAGGGAAACGAAAAACAGTTTGAGTTAGCGGCACCATATTGTTTCTTCTGAAACCAGCTTCTTCAAAAACTGGGATCACAGGTGCTCTACAACACCGTGCGCTTTTCATTTGCCGCAAGAACAATGGCAGCAGATGCAAATCAGTTGTGAGAAATTACGTGAGTTTTTACGGGTGGGAGATGATGATTCAGCCAGAAGGTTTATTGCAAATTAGAATCTTTTGTCAGTTATAAATGCAGAGATTGTAGATCTAACCAAACTGCCAGAGGACATTCTTGACCCAGCCTGATTCCAGATATCGGTACTGCGATAATAAAGAACTGTGTTTTGAAGAAGTAGCAAAGGGAAAATACGAAAGAACCTGTGTTTGTCTCACCATGAAAACCATGGACTTCGAAGAAAACCATCCCTTTCAGACCTTCGAGCCCTGATCTCTGCAGGGTGCATTCATTTGAAAATGCTTAGTATATCAGTAGCCTGGAGGAATGGCTCATCTAGGACTTCCATTTCGAATAAAATAAAAGTTTGGGTGAACTTGAATAAGCTGTGGAAACACTTGACTGGGGCTCATGTTCCTACAGCATTTCTCGTTGTCCTAAACTTCAACTTGTGTTTCTATATCAGAATAGAAACACATGAAAGTGATTTTTTTATTATCATTATTATTATTTCTTAAAAACGCAATGTTTTCAAAACATTACTCAAGTTACCTGGTATATGAAATAAAAATGTGGCTGCTACATTTCTTAGCCGTCTCTTCTTACAAAGCAATAGTCTAGCCAGTATGTAGTACATGTCCAGAGGTAATGCTCCATGGTAATATATCAGTAATGCAGGACCTTTGGCGGGAAGCTTATCCATTCCAAGAAGTTCATAACCTTATAAATATTATATGATAGAAAAATTAGTTAATAAGTAACAATCTTTTATTCTAATCAAACTATGGGTAGGTCTATGAAAAAAAATTATCAAACCTAAGGGTACCTACAAGCAGAGAGGAAGATTGAAGGACTCTGCTTGAGGTTAGCCCATGGAAGGGTATAAATTGGAAAATACTCTGAAGCGGTGAGGGTTGAACTCTGGAAGAACAATGCATTTAACTTTCCTTTTTGTGCATTTGATTTTTATTAAAGCATAAAACATATGTAGAAAACTAATATTTACATCTACGTTGTCTTGTTACAGAACATATCCCTACCTCTCCAATAGAGGGCTATTTTGGTTGAAACCCCCCCTCCCTCCACCATCCCTGTGGAAATTCCAGTTAGATGCATACTTTACAAAAATGTTGGCTTTTGAAATCTCCCGGGCACCCTTGGAATTTCAATAGCCCTTCTTGGGGTGCATATGGATATTTTCTGGAACCACACATTGTATCTATATCATACTGTACACAAATACACTCCTTTTATAGGAATATTTTCTGGTCTAGGTTTAATATTCTTATTTTTCTGCCGAGTTTGACTGAAAATATTATTGTGAATATTCTTAGATTATAGTGTATGGCATTTCCGCTTTTAGAATGTATTGGGCTATCAATTACAAGCCTTTGGTGTCCAGCTCTGTATCATTTGCTACATCCCTTTTCATTGCTGCATTGTCTTGACCATCTTGACTGTTAAAAAAAGCATTCTTCACAGAGATACCATAGAATAGCCCACCTGTCAGGCATTAAAAGGGAAAGAGGGGGGAACTAGAAATACAAGCATGAAGCACAATCATCCCCCCCCCCCTCCTTCCCCATAGTTTGAGCAAGCTATATGTAGAAAACAATGGCCTGTGGCTCATCCTTTCTCCGTTTCCCTTATCACCAAGTAATGAGAATGATTTCCAATACCTGACACATATTATGTCAGTATAATACAAAATCAAGTCACTTTGGTGCTAGTGTTTAGTGATGTGATTTCAACCCCACCGTTCTGTTCAAGGTTTACATTAACCCTTGGCAGGTCAACCACTTCCGGTTCCGGTTGCGTCGGAGCTAATAAAAACCGCGTTGTATGAAATGACCAGAAGATAGATATGTAGTATCTTAAGAATTTCAATTTGGTGTTTTAATACTAAATAACAACGTTCTATGGGTTAACG
Source organism: Micromussa lordhowensis (assembly GCA_964020085.1). NCBI lineage: Eukaryota > Metazoa > Cnidaria > Anthozoa > Scleractinia > Lobophylliidae > Micromussa > Micromussa lordhowensis. The sequence continues at coordinate 3,814,962 of OZ026596.1, read as the reverse complement.
ACAAATTGATTCTTTTAGGAAAATGTTTTAGAAATACCCGCGCTAATGATTAACCGAGAGTAATGGAGAATTTCCTGTACTCCGATTTCAAGATCGCACGCAGGCTAAAATCATGCAAGAAAAAAACTTTGATGTAAACGTGGGAGAAAATATGTTCTCCAAGGTCTCACATGAATGTTTGATTGTATACACTTGTATAATCATATGCAATTAAAAAGTCAAAATGTGGAAATCATAGACAGAAACCGCTTCAAATATAAACTTATAAAGGTTAAGACTTAAAATTGGTTTTAACCTCTAGAACAATCTGTCGCGCGCACATTTTTTTTTGAATGAAAAATAATTCAAAGGAACACTAAAAGTATGAAAGTCGTCGCACTTGCATAACAATAGGACGTGATAAATAAAGTGTTCATAAATTACTGCACTTACCGTGCCATAGGGAGCCATGAGAATCGAAGACTGCCGCCACGGTTTGCATTGCGCCGTCCCAAAAATTGCCCGTGTACGCATCGTAAATTTCGCGCCTCCTGTGTCGATAAACGTGAAGAAACACTGCACTACCGTACATCATGATAAGCAGAACTACAGGATAAACGAATACCACGACAAATGGCGAAAGAAGGATCATTAGCCAGTCCATTTTTCGCAAGCGTGGAGCGCGGTTTGCCGCGACCAGTGATGTGGTCAGGGTGAACTGCGGGAGACAGAGGGAACCTGGATCCAGTCCAGGAAGAGCTCAAACTGTGCGTCGTTTTTCGCTATCACAAATTGTAGCAAAATATCGACATTTTTCACAGTGAAAGTCTTAAAGTTTGCAATAACAATTTTGTAGACTCAGCAGCAGTTGATCGTATCATGGAGGATACCATGTGCTGTCTTACATCACTGGTCTAATTGTTCGTTTTACCGCTGGCATATGGAGATGTCAAGGAACTGACGTTCAAGGACATTCAAGTCGACGAAATTCGAATGGTTCACAAGAACCGCTCCCCTGACACTAAGCAAGAAATCGAAAGAGCCATATTCCGAAAGTGAGCTGAGTATGCTATTACAACGATAAAATGGCTACGTCAAAAGTGAAAGATCCAATTCTAGACAACTTGATATGGAGTGACATTGAGTACAGACTCTTCCAGTTCGTCGATCGCTTTCCTCTTCCTCAAATAGTCAAAGTACAGGAAGGTTACTATGGTCCGACTGAAGATTCTTGCATCGGGGCCGAGCAAGTAATGACACTGCATTGTATTAAAACGACGGAGAAGGTGTTAGCCCGAGATCGGAAGAAACGGGAGCTTCACATCCCGCTGAACTGTTCCCAAAAGGTGGAGCTTCGTCCCGCCGACTTTCGAGGAATTTACGAAACGGTCGAAGAAATCAGCAGAATCCCTACGAAGTTTGTAAGGGTCACTCAAGGCTACTATCTAGAGGAAGAGGCAGTGAGCGTGAATCCTGGAGACAAACTGGAAGTGATTACCGTGGAGTACGGACTTGGAGGGAAGGAGAACTGCGTTCTCTTTCGAACTGAAGAGCGGAACCCTATTCGATTACCTTTCAGTGTTAGCGCTGGATTCCAGTCTTTGCTTGATGGGCGAGAGTACTACCTGAAGGAATTGTTGACGTCATCGCTGAAGCTGCCAATCTACTTTCAGTTCATGGATCCTCCATCCATAACTCGTCGATCAAGCGAAAATGTCTTCAACACTTCCCTTGGGGTCCTCTCATTTGATAAGGTGTACCAAGATTCAACTGTGATCTGTTCCACTAAAGAAGGTAATGTTAGAACAGTGGTGAATTGCCCTAAGCACCTTCCAATCACGGTCAACGTGGCGCGTGGGGCACTGTCAGATGACAAGGATTATGTTCGTATTTGCCGTATCTTCCATGATGGTGTGAGTCTTCATAAGGTCGAGAACATGGAAATTCAGAACATATATGCATCAAGGGACACAATAAGAGAGTATGAGTATGTGGTAGATGATACTCCCCCACCCCCTGTCCCTCCGCGTGACAGCTCCTCAGAGTGTTCAAGTTCTCGGGTTACTGAAGGAAGAAACGATGATTCACAAGATTCTAGTGATGACTGCCATGAATACTCGTATATTGATGAATCTGAGATTGATAAACCCAAAACGTCACAGGTATCAGAGAGAAGTGGTGCTGCAACTCCACCATCTGGTACCTCATCTGAAGCAGTTGCCACTCCGTCTCTGGATGCAAATTCAAAAAACCCAGTATCAAATGGTGATTTCCATAATGATGATGTTTATATACAATTAGACGACACTCCTTCACAACCACCAGTAGAAGACAGCAACAAGAAACCACCAACGCAAAAGCCTGTTAAACCCCCACGCAAACCTAAAGTGGAACCCAAGGAGAGCTTGGATGGGAATAAGCCCCAGATAAAAAGCATACCACCCCCTGTGAAGCCAAAGCCAGCTTCTATAAAGAAGAAGCCTGTATTACAGCAGAAAGACAAAAACTTTGTTGTGCCTGAGGACAAAAACTTTGTTGTGCCTGACGACCTGTCACAGATGTCAATCAGTGAAGTGTCGCAGTTCTTGAGGCACTTCCGCTTTGAAAATTATGTTGACGTATTGGCTGATAACGATGTGGATGGTGAACTGCTTGTCAGTCTGGAGGAGGAGGAACTGAAGGCACTTGGAATGAGTGCATTTGAATGCAAGAAAATATTGAAACTTATTCATGGATGGAGGCCGAAATACTAGGTCTGAAACTTTGATTCTTTTGATTCCAGGTGTCTGAATTGAAATGTTAGGTTTTTTTCTGGTCATTTGATGTGCCATTTTTATTTGGCTGCAGATTCAATGATGACATAAAACTACTGGTATCTTTTAATTGAAGGGGTGAGTGCAAAAGGGTGCTAAAGTGACAATTTTGTGGGTTTTTTTTCTCAAAAGTGCCTGAATTTTTGCATGTGGTTTTCAATTGAATAGAAAAACATCACCATGTATTTTTTTTTCCACTGGTTTGCTCTTTGTTTTCGAGAAATAACGTATGCAAAATATCCCCCGTTTTCTGGTGGCATCTTTTGTCGCTCAAGAAACAAAAGAAGTCTTTTGTTTCGCTGAACAATGAAACCAGTACAGTATCTTGAACTTCACCATAACAAAAGTGATTTCTATTGAATGCAAGTTGCACACATACATGAAAGACACACAGAAAATAGAGACTTGCAAACTTCTGCGAAGAATCTTCCCTAACAGGAAACAGTGGAAATGAGCCACTTAACATCACTTCTGTGACGTTTCATTGATCATTAATCTGTGACTGAAATCAACAATGCCTGAAAAGAGCCATTTGAACAGATGTCTGGAATCACTAGCATTGCAACCAATGTTGCAGTGTGACTACTCAAACCACGCCAGCTAGAATAAAACTAACCAATCAAAGAATAAACTGAGAACACTGGACTTGTAGCTTCTTGTGACGGCAAGTAAGGGTCTGTTTGACATGAAAACGTGTTAAATACACTCTTAGAGATTCAGACAGCGAATTATCATATTATAAATCTCACTCAAACCATTTAGTTGAAAACTCATTTTGCGACAACTAAACTGAAATCGTCAAAAACCTACAAAATGTAGGATTGAAACTAACCAATCAACAAGTGGCAAAGTTTACTGACAGGATTGCAACACTTAACTTATCTTGTTAAGAGCTATTGTTCGTGTTCTTCAATGTTATTGGTTTATTTGAGAAAAAGATCACTATCCTTTGTTCTTAAGTAACGTTCTGATTGGTTAACTCTTTTCCAAGTGGCCTGGTTCCTTAATTTATTGGTTTTACTGCAAGCTTGTTACTTGTACATATGGAGCCTAGAGGTTTTTTAGTATGATGTGTGGCCTGTGGAATGCTTAAGTATCATGAAAACATCTGGATGCTGATGTTAGTGCGTAGCTGGCATTTTATGATGTTTCTGGTGTGTTGAATGACTAATTTATATGATGCTGTGCATCATGTCATAAGTCAACCCTGAACTTTGTAAAAGAAGTCTAAAACATATCATAGTTTATAGAGGAACGTCTATTTGCTAACCCGAAAATCAAAGGACTTTTTCGTCATGTTTATATCTGTCTGTAAAACTTTAGTTGTTGCCATAAAAATTGTCATTTTCGCAAAAGACAGGAGTTCAAAGTCAGCTAATGAAAATTTTCAAGGTATTAAAGTAAAGGTGACAATGCACTCTCATAATCTTTGATTACTGCTGTCTGCTAGATGATGACAATGTACTTGTTTTATGCTAAAGAACATAGCACTTCAATCAGGAAAAAAAGGAACATGTTTAATAATATTATTAAAGACTTTTGCTGATACTTGGACACTCTGCCATTTAGCAGCAGAGATTGGCATGTCTTAAAGTCATACATGTATTGCCAAATATTTTTAGTATAATCGTATGGACCAAGTCAATTTTTTCTTGGTCCCTAAATATCCCTAATTTAATGCTAGTAAGTTAATAAGTTTGTTCTCTAGAAACAGTGTTATTTTTGTAATGTTTACTAATTAGGTAGCTTCATGCTAAGTTATTAAAATCATTAGATGTAATAAAAAATTTGGTGTCAATAATTGTGTAGTGTGGTGTTAGAATCTTAAAAAAGTGCATGATTTGTCCATAATAATGCGGTAAGGTTAGGTTATATGAATTTACTCTATGGGGCCAAAATTTAGTGTCTGTTATCCCTATAAGAAGGAATCTGTATTATAAAGGGTTTCTTTTTTTACATGGACGTCTATATACAGGCTTTTCCTGGGGCCCATGAAACTGTCCTGAAACTGTGTTTATAAAACAACTGGGCCACTATGCGCGCTTTCATTAGTTGATAGGTGTGTTTAGATGAGAGTACGTTGAGGGTTTGCATAACTTTCGAGAATTCTCCTAACCCTTTGAGTGTTTAGATGAGGCTATGTAAACACAGGAAAAGTGCTCTATGGCTTAATTGGTTAGTTGGGGAGTAGTGCAAAGAAAGGCAAGAGGAAAAAATTAAAATTAGGGCAGTGCAGGAAAGACCCTCTCCTTTTCGCTTGCAGTTTCTTGCCCTGCACCTCAACTCAATATATGCATGGAAAAGGCTAGTCCATAATGGGGAGATGTCTACAGAGAGGTTGGTTTGAATAGACCTTTTCAGTGACACAGTATCCATTTCGCATTCCATTGTTTCAAGATGCTTGGCAGACAAATACATACTAATGTCTCTCAAATCAATAGAAATCAAAATGGCTGCTGTATCAGTAAAAAGGTTGTTTGGCAATGGTCTCAATTATAATATTTTGACATTGTTTCAAAGCAATTCTGTTCCTCTGATGAAAATTCAAGGAAACATGTAAAACTGGGGAACATGCTTCACTTACACTTGTTTACTCCAAACATGTTTCACTTCAAGTGTGAATGCAGTATCAAATAAACATATTGTTTCCTTGCCATTATAAATAAATAAAACAAAGTAAAAAAACTTTATAATTATTTATGTTGAATTATAAATATAGCACTGTTGTGCTAATTGGAGACACTGTAAATAAATACAGGGTTCGTACTCATTTTGGGACTAAAACTTCAAGGACTTTTCAAGGACATTCCAGGGCGCAATTCCAATTTTTCAAGCACTCTATCTAGTAAACAAGAAGTTGAAAACAACTTTTAACCGCGCTTTTAAAATTGAACTGTTTTCTAAGTATTTAGCAACAGCGTTACCCATTGGAAACAATAGAGATTGCGTGATTCAAAGTAAGCTCAGTGCCTGGATTGAAAGAGATTTTATTTCACATTCTTTGCATAGCGTGGTTGCGTGATTGGTAATCGGAGATTTTTGTTTACCTGTAGCTCGAAGGAGAATTGACCTTTCAAACGAATATATATTTGCAAAGGTTTTGACGAGTGCCGAGGTTATATTTTTTTCCCAGAAAACTCCACCATTGCTTCTGGCGAAGTAAACACGATCTTATTTATCACCGTAAGGGCATTACAGTAAATACGGTCATATTTATCAGCATCAGCGCATTCCATGGCTGACTACCTTCTTTAGCGCATTGAATATTCCCTTCGAAAGTGAACATGCAAGCAAAACAAAAATACAACTCTAGATAATTTCAGCCGTAGTAGCCAGCAACAGGTCCTAAATTACATTCTTTATCCTTGCAAATGTCTTGACGTCCAACTCCGGGGGATTTTCGCCCAATTATTTCTCCCCGAATATGAATATTCAATTCGCTAACTAGTCAAAACTTTCCGGAGGGGAGGTATGACGAAAAGAGCTGAGAAATGGCCTGTAATTGGCTGATGATGACATCAGTCGGTGACGACATTTGGCCGAGTGGGAGTTTGGCCTGTGATTGGTTGATGAAGACATCATCCGCGGAGGTCTGCGTCTGGTGACACAAAAACGAAAAAAAAAAAACCCCGTGCAGAGCAAGAACCGCGCTCGGCCCATGGCCGCGCGGTTAAAAATGCCATGAGAATGCGATACTAGATGATCGGGTTTAAGGGATAACTGCCAGATTTGTTCAAGTGCCAGTCTTTTCTAGTTCCTCCACTATGTGAAAACAGTCAAACAGCAAATTTCAAGGTTTTTCAAGGACCCAATGTACTTTTCACGGACTTTCGAGGCCTTGAATTTTGATTTTCAAATTCAAGGACTTTCAAGGACTTTCAAGGTGCGTGCGAACCCTGTATATAACCAAATATTGCAAATAGAACATAAAGTATTCGAAGGCTTGCCAGTTGGCTATTTACACAAAGAAAACAAAGAACAAAGAGAACAAATCCAGACAGTGGTGGGGTGGAGGATTTGAACCAGGGACCTCCACTCAGCCAAACTGCCGCCTTTAAATGTTTCCTCATTTGGACAGTTAGGACACACTTGGGAAATAATGTTTCTGCAGTACCAAGTCTTATTTGCGAGGGCCTTTAGAAATGACAAATACTTTATTAAGTGGTCAAGTCCATTACATAACACAATTTATTCCAAACAAAGTCCACTCAAGATAAAAGGATAATCAGACAACTGAGGTCACAACAATATTCACAGTTTTATTTTAACCTTCTTAAGCATGACAGCCTTGTCAACATATGTAAAAAAATTATTGACACAAAAGTACAGTAACAATTGCATAAATAATCATGCAAAATTACAACTTCCACAGATTTCTTCAATGTCAGCAGATCTGTAAAAGAAAGAATCATTCTTTGAATGCTGTATCGATGAGTGAAGATCAATATAATATATTTTTACGATAACTGCAGAAATTCTCGTGCGTTCATTGGCTAATTTTTATCGTCAATATGCGGACAGACACATGAATTTGAAATTTGTGTGACACGTCAGCGAGCGAGAGTGTACAATTCGACCATTTGTTATCATAAAAAACAAATTGATGTCAGTTTTTAATGAGTCTGTCCTGTTATTGACAATGAATTTTGTCATCACATTGTCAAAGTAGTCTGCGGATCCACTCGGCCATCGCCTCATGGATCCACAGCTACTTTGACAATGTTATGACGAAATTTATGATCAATAACAGGACAGACGCACGAAAAACTGATGTCAATTTGTTAAATATATACATGTATATTTTTTTACTGTTTGATGCTTAGTCTGGCCTGACACATTGTTGGTGGTGCTACAGTGCCACAATTTTATATTAATTGGGAGAGAGTGGAGAGGTCTTTTCTTGCTTACAAACATAGAAAACTTTCCTCGGTTAGCTTTGAACATTGGATAAACTGTGGGGTAAGGAACTGTTCAATACAAGTAACTTCTTTTCTGATCAACATTGTTTTGCTTGGACTGAGTATGTGCCGCTGTGAAGGGCATGGTTTTCAGGCAGTTTAGGCTGCCTGAAGAATGAATAAATGATAATATAAGAATGTTCATAATTATGTCAAAATTCAGACAACATTATTGGCAAAACTAGAAGTTTCATTTTGGAACTGTACTATACCATCATGAGACTAGAATATAGGGTATAAAAATCAGACAATCTTGGTCTAGAATGGGGTATAATTTACCGGAAAAGTAGCCAGTGTATATTTAATAATTTAGTGTAGAAAATGGGCTCAATTACCAGCCATTGTTCGAAAAAGGAGCCTGTACTCCCCTCCCCCCCCCCTGAAGGCACAGCTGGACACATGAGGATTTTTTGTTAGTCTTCACCAATCAGATAACTGCCCACAGATTTTTGTGAGGCATAAATTATAATAATAATAATAATAATAAAACTACTTATATGCGCTTATCCAGTCCTGTTGTAAGCGCTTTACAAAATTAGAAAAAAGAAAATCGTAGATATTAAAATGATATTAAAAGTGGGTCCTAAGTTTACGTTAACAAAGATTTAAGGAGGCTCGAAAGGGTTTTTCATTGCTATATTGCTTGTGAAACGATGGAAGATTACAAAGAAGGATGTTTAATGGTGTGGGCAAACTATATGTCTCCTTGCAACTCTATTATTGGGCTATACTTTAAGGGTACTTGTGACGTCATATCAGTTACCATGGCAACGCACGAGGTCCACAAAAGCGTCCTCTAAATTTCAGTTTTTGTAAATTATCTGAGAAACTAATTCGGTGACCTACCATTTTTATCTCTTTGTTGGAAAGTTCCCTAAATTCTTTAACTTTTCAGACAGTATGGAAAAATTTTATCTAGTAGAATT
>OZ026596.1:3628786-3798786 GCA_964020085.1 Micromussa lordhowensis | reverse complement strand
GAACAACTTTGTCCCCTCCTTGTCTTAAGTTCCCCTGGGGATGGTCGATGATACCGTGACGTACAAAAAGCGTAGCAAATGTTACCTTATAGGTGTTTTAATGTTAGCATTAATAGTTTTTTAAAAAAAAAAAATTGAAATTAACAGCAATAATTTATTTACCTGGGAAATCCTCATCCTCTACTGAGCTATTTACGTCGCCATCGCATATTAAACAGTTCAGTCCACTTTTCAGTTTAACATAAATAGCTCCTTGTCCGCAGAGCAGTTTCACTTGCTTGTACGAGTACTCTCCACAACTGACAGGTATGCTTAACTTCCGCCGGTTCGCACGAAGAAAGACAAAATCCCCGTTGCCAACTAATGGATGTTTCAGTCTGATTGCATCGCCAATTTTGGATCGAATCTCTTCCTCTCCATCTGTGCTCAGGAAATTAACAAATCCTCGAAGCAAACTGTTGTCATGGTTAATTGACAAATTTTCTTCGTCGTTGTCGTCCTCCACATACATAAGAGCAAATTCAAACGGTTTAGGCTGTTCTGGAGTTGTTTTTTTGTTTCTTTGCTCCACTACTACTAGGTACAGGTGATGCTGCTCGAAGTTGCTCCCGTTGACTCAAGCGAGAACACAATCCTGTACTTCGACTTCTTTGCAACATGGACCGAGCTCGTTCGACAACCCTGGAAACGTTGCTCGTTGAATTGAAGTTATTTCCTGATACCCCTTGTGTAACTGAATCCGTAACGTTCCCGAGCTGGAACTACTACCAGCTAAGACTTGCGAAACTAGTCGCGAGCATTCACCCAGCGAATCTGCAAGGTTTCGAAGGTTTTCCTCCATTTTGTTGGCTAAAATGGCGGGAAGAGCTCTGGCGGATCCCCGGATGCTCCACCCAAGATACTTTGCGCATTGAATATGAATATTGAATTTTCATTGAATTGAATTTGAATTTTCATTGAATTGAAATTGAATTTTCATTGAATTGAAATTGAATTTTCACTGAATTGAAATTGAATTTTCACTGAATTGAAATTGAATTTTCATTGAATTGAAACTGAATTTCATTGAATTGAAACTGAATTTCATTGAATTGAAATTGAATTTCATTGAATTGAAATTGAATTTCATTGAATTGAAATTGAATTTCATTGAATTGAAATTGAATTGAGATTTTGAATATTGCTACAATTGGCTTGCCATATACGGGCCTGTCTAACCATAAAAGAAAAAAAAGGATTTTTTTTTCTTGAATCAGAAAATTAAGAAATGATCAATTGTGTGCATGTAATTGTTAAGCGTGTAGTTTCGCTATTTTTTTCCACTTAAATTTTATCAAACTATAACCAATAAGCATAACCAAGATTGTAGGCATTACATATGCAATACCAGGGACCTTCCAAAATACGACTGTGCAAGGAAGATGTTGGAAGAAAAGTGAACAACAGGCCAGGGATTAATTTGCACCAAAATTTGCCTTTGCATAGTCATACTTCCTGCTTCTTCCCCCAGCATAACAATTTGACTTGAGCCCGTGATCAAATGGAAAAATCAGTGTTGGGTCAGTAGTGAACTTCAAAAAACACATGACCTTGATGAGCTCATAACCTGAGCCCGCGATATGGTCATGTGATACTAATCAGCTGATACCTTGTTTTGACAGCTTTCAATTAACCATAAGATGGATGTCCAATATCAAACATGTAAATATGGTAATGGCACTACTCTCATACAGTGCTCCAAACTCAAGTTTTTCAGAAGTCGCCTTTTCGCGACATCCCTCTGTAAAATGGTCGCCACTACGATAACTTTGTTTGCCAAAATCAAATTGTTTTCAAAGGACACTTCGTGCCAGTTTACATGGGGTTAGTACCACTGACCAGAACGAGCCCACATTGAAATCGTTCCAAGAACGTTCCGACGATGTTAGTTTTCGTTTTCAACAGTTTTTCTTGTTGAACAGTCTTATTTACCGTTAAGGAAAGTAAATAAACGAAAAAAGAAACAGGTAAGAAGACAGGCATACAAAAATTGTGATTAAATTTGTTTGGCTTAGTGATTATATTGGAAAAAACCCTGTTGATGAACAATCAGCCTTTTTTACTGCACCAGTCGCCAAATTATTTTTCACTTGCCATGGCGACCAAAACCGTTGCAGCTTAAAGCGCTGTCGCATTTTTCAAAGTATTGGGCTTGGCCAATATATGGACATGGTATGGACAGTCACGTCAAAATTTTTGAGATCAATGGGTTACCAAAGGTATGGGGCTCTGCTCACCCGTCTTCAGCGTGCATGAGCTTCTTACTTCTCGGAACAGACAATGTCCACGGACAAATAACGAACATATTTACGAACCAAATGGAGGCGATTGTTTACATAGCACTTTTAGAATCCATACCTCTTATGCTTCCTCTGCAGCCTGTGCCTCTAAATACATTTCTTTGGCTACCTTCACAGCATCATAGTTCTTGTAAAAGTCTTCATACTTCCTTCTCTTAGGATCTGCATAGCCGAACTTCCATATACAACCAGCAACAATGCCAACTGCTATAGATCTCATAATAGCCCTTTGAAGACCTTTTTGCACAAAACCGCGAAGCTGAGGAGGTGCCATAACTGTGGGTGGAAATAAATGAAAACTACAGTAGTTTGAAAAGAGTAATGCAATAACCATTGACCAGGGGCTAGCCAACACTAAAGTGTTTGTAAACTCTCATAAGGCTACTTCAAACCACACTTGGCGCAAAAAAGTCAGTCTTTTCAACATAAAAGGATTAAATTTGTTTACGGCCCTACCTGCAGGTAAAAACACGGGGCTAAATTGTGAGATGATTAACAAATTAATATAAATAAAGTTATCATTCGATGCAGTTTTTCCTTCTTTTTCATTGGACAAGAGCCCACCACGTGACCTGCAAATAACTGCCTACAAATAATGGTCTGCACATTCGTAACAACGTCTAAATTTGTTTTGCTACAAATAATATTCTGCTATGCGTAATTGAAACCACGCTCTTGTGTGAAAAATGGCAGATCCCTTCCCTGAGCTGTCGGAGAATGACATAAATAAGAAAACAAACTTGGTGATCAAATGATAAAACAATTATTGAACTTGGTTATCTCAAAAATATCATGATTTGTCAGTGTCTCGCAGATCAGTTATTTGCTTCAGCGTTCAGCTTCGGCAAATAATCGATCTGCTTGCCACTGTCAAATCACGATATTTTGCTCAACCTCGTCCAATAATTGTTAATTATTTGCAGGTTGCGAGGCCAGGTCCTTGTTGTGAAAAACTGTGTCCAAGCAAGGTCTTAAGAGGGCTGCCCAAGGCCACAGGCGGAGGGCAGCATTTTTAAGCCTGATGTGACCATTTTTCACTACACTAATACAGATCAGACCAACCCTAACTCAGCTATGAGCAACAACGTAATCAATAAGCACCTTAATTCTTTCGAAACTATTTACTAGAGATCACGATAACTTCACAGGCTTTTCTAGTTACCAAATTAGAATCGTCAATAAAGATATTGTAGTAACTGCGAGTTAAGCGTAACATTGCCTAAACAATTGTCTGTATAGCAGGCAAAAATTAAGTTAACTTTGGTACATCATTGCTTGGCTAGTGTACGTATTGGCCGCGTATTGCGTCAATTTATCGCACCGGTACGGGCCACAAACGAATCGTGAGTGCAATCATGTGCGCAAAAACATTCATCAAGTTTTCAATTCCACAGAGTAGATTGAGATGAAACTCTACCTTACCTGAAAATCCACGGAATATGATGTTTGTAATAAGTTCTTCAACCTCAAACCAAACCTGAAGTCCTCGTATCGGGAACAACTCTTGCGCGTAAGTTGGCTGGGTAAGCCTGCTGACCGGATGTTCCAAAGGTACGCCTTTCCACCTCGAGAAAAGTGGGAAAAATATATAGTTCACATTTTTCCTTTTAAATTTTTGCTTGTAACCAAGGTGGTACTGATGAATAAGAAGCCTTGAGTCATGAAATATTTGGAACAACAGACAAATCACCGCAAAAAATTAACACACTTTTATTCTCGGTTTTCATCAGTCACGTGATCAAAACTAAAAATCGTAACCGTTCAATAAATAAAGTCAAGAATCTGGGATATGATAGATGATTGCAATATACAACCTCGCCAAGAATCAGGTCTCTGCTGTTTTTAATTCGCGCGCTATTCGCAGAAGTGTGTCATCCAAATTTATAGAGATTTGTATGGGACGCCATGTTGGTGCCCATCTGGATGGGCACCAACATGGCGGCCGGAAACCAACAGAAACATCTGTCATTGAGTTTTATTACAAAAGCGTAAATTTATCTCTCGAGGAACTAAAAAACATTAAAATAATACTTTTCCTAATACAAGAACCCGTTCAGATAGCCAAATTTCCCGAAATAAGTCCCGAAATAAGTCACTTTTTAAACAACCCGGCCGTCATGTAAATGCAGCGTCACGCAAAAGCTTAGAAATTCAAGCATAACCTATCGCAAAACCAAGAACCATTCAGGACAAAAAATCGTCTAAATATTAGTTTTCAGCTGCTCTTATACCTCATTAAAGTAAAATATCAATAGGATCAATAGTTTTGTAGTTTGAATTTTAGTGACGTCATGTGAAAACCGGCAATTGTCAGTTAAATATTGTATCATACATTGTAGTCACCATCTTTCTTCTCATTGGCTTAAACCCTACAGTTAATTCTGGGAAACAGCGCAACCTACAGATTATTTGCTACTCTGCTAGCAGATTAGTGAATAACCTGTAGGTTGCGCACGCAATGCATGATTTGCAAGAGCAATGTCAAGTTCACGGGTGATGTGGCATGGATGGATGGTCAAATTGCTTCTTCAACATAATGCGCTTGTCCTTATTTTCTTTAAAACAATGTATCATAAAACAATTATTAGATTCGGTTTTTGTGTTATCCTGAATAATATCCTGAATAATAACTCGACCTTGATTATTCCGGATAACACAAAAACCTCATTGTTTATAAGCGGACATCCAAGAAAAAATATGATGTATATCCACTTCTATACCTGCCAACTTTTTTCTGAGATATAGACGTGAGATTTTTATCCTTGGAGTGCTGAGATTTTTGAAGACGACACGATCATTTCCGAAGATTCCCGAAAAAGACCGAAGTCTTCCGAAGACGTCCGAAGTCTCCCGAAGACGTCTGAAGTCTTCCGAAGAGTTTAGCTGTGACAAGTAAGTCACGAAGGTTGGGGGAGCGCCTGAAGGCTACTAAACTCTCTCTACTAAACACTAAACACTAAACACTAAACACTCTCTACTAAACTCTCTTCTAACTCTGCCAAACCCCAACTTCCTTCTGGTTCCTTCCGTTGTGGCAGAAACTGCGCTACTTGCCCCTACATTTCTCACGGCCTCACTACATATACTTTCTTTTCCACCGGTGAAACGCGTCCCATAGAATCTAACCTTACCTGTGACACTAAGAATCTCATCTACATAATTATAAAATTAAACGAGACTTACCTGTAAGTTGAAGTTTGATTGGAATTCTATCGAGTCATCAAACTGCACAGAGGGATCACATGAGATAGCTAGGCGCATGCGCATAATCAGTATTTACAGCCGAATGTGAGTGTCCCAAATTGACACCAGGGTAATAGAATACAAAAATCCTCAAAAAACATACCCAAGCTGGGAGGGTAAAATGTGAGGTAAACATGCTGCGGTGGGCATGTGATCCCTCTGTGCAGTTTGATGACTCGATAGAATTCCAATCAAACTTCAACTTACAGGTAAGTCTCGTTTAATTTTATAATTCTATCTCGTCATCACTGCCCAGGGATCCCATGAGATTTCAAAGACAAGACAGTCACATGAGGACAAATAGACTGCCGAATACAGTAATAGAAGAACTTCCTTTAATGGAAATAAGAAATAGAAACGCTCATAATAACAAGTCTACAACAATGCAAACAGTGGGGTGTTACCTATAACAACTACGCCCAATATAACATGGCCTCAAATTACCTACTGGTCAAATAAAAACAATGTGTGTACAAATAAACGGGAGATTTCTCCTCCCGAGAAAAAACAAGTCCACATTAAGGAACAGGACTTCATTAGAAGTTACTCAATATTTAGTACTGCTGATGCAAAGGTTGTGGATTGAACTGGTTTATCGTAGAATCGATCAAAAGATCTAGACGAGGACCACCCTGCCGTGCGCAAAATCTCGTCCATTGGAATACATGCTGCCTTGGCTTTGGAAGTGGAGGCAGACCGAGTGCTGTGTGGTTTGAATGATGCAACATCAATTCCAACAGAGGACATAACAGTTCGAATCCATCTTGACAAAGTTTCCTTTGAAATTGCTCTGTGCGGTCTGGTGAAGCTAAGAAATAGCTGAGTTTCTTTTCCTCTCAAGGGCTGGGTTCGTTTAAGGTATTCCATTAGGTATGAATAAACACAGAGGGACTTGTCATGAGGGTATGCATGCAACATCACTGACGGTGGCTGATAGCCAGGCCTACTCTGTTTAATGTGAGCGGGTAACACAAACTCAAAACATGAAGATGTATCTTTCATGAAGTTAATATTAAGCATATGCAAAGTCTGGCTCCTCTGTGCTGAGACCAGGGCAACTAGCATTGTTACTTTCAGAGTCAGTGTCTTGAGATCTAACTTCTCCATAGGGCTTAATCCTGAAAGATATGACAAAACTGGCTGCACATCCCAAGTGGATTGATATCGAGGCATAGGTGGTGTACATTTATAGATCCCTTTCATGAATCTTGATACTATCGGGTGGCTCCCAATAGGTGTCCTGTCTGAAGATACGGTGAGTGCTGATATAGCACTTCTGGCTGTATTGAGTGTGGTGTACGTTAAACCTTGTTCATGAAGTCGAACTAAAAAATCCAGCACAGTGGTCACAGATGGGCTATAGGGAGAAACTTGTTGTTCACCACAAAACTGAAACCATCGCCTGAGGTACGGTTGGTATTGCTTTTGTGTTCCAACGGACCAGGATTGCAAGATAATTTCTGTAGCTTTCCCTGAAAAGTTGCTCTGGAGGAAGCCTTGCCGGAGACTCTGCAAGCCAACAGGCGAAGTCGCTTTCGTAAGGGGTGTAGAGCCCCGCTGTGAGGTTGTGTTAGTAGATTGTTGGATTGGGGGAGAAGGAGAGGTCTGTCTATCAGAAGGTGTAACAGTGTTGTGAACCATGGTTGGGTTTGCCAAAGAGGGATCAGTATCACTCCTGTTGCCTCGTGGAATTCTATTTTCTGCAGGCATGAGGCAATTACACTGAATGGAGGAAAACAGTAGAAATATGAGTTAGCCCAATTCATATGAAAAGCGTTCACAAACTTTGCTCCAGGATCTGGCTTCCACGAAACATAGTCCTGAACCTTATAATTTAACCTGGATGCAAACAGGTCAATTTGGAAAGGGCCCCATTTATTGCTTATATCTTCAAACACTTTCGTATTTAGGGACCATTCTGTGGAGCCATCAAAATTCCTGGATTCATGGTCAGCAACTACGTTATCAACGCCTGGAAGGTGGCATGAGCTAAGCCAAATATTCCTACTATTAGCCCACTGCCAAATCTGCAATGCCATGTCATTGCAGTCATTTGACTTCATGCCTCCCATAGCATTGATGTATGACACTGTAGTAGTGTTATCTGACTGGATCCTTATGTGTTTATCTGTTAAGTCACTGCACAAAGACTGCAGGCCAAACAAAACTGCTTTCATTTCTAAATAATTGATGTGGAAACAGTGTTCTTTAGTACTCCAAAGCCCTCCAGTCTGCTGTTCTTTACACGTTGCCCCCCACCCTGTGTTAGAGGCATCAGTAGTGAGGGTTAAGTCAGGGTTGGTTTGCATTATATTTTTAAATGCTGTATTCACGTTGATCACCCACCAGTGCAATTCTGATCTGGCCTTTGCACTCAAGCTCATGAGTGCATCATAATCACCCTTGTTAATTTTTAAAGCTGAAATCTTATTTCGTTCTAAATGTCTGTAGTGCAACTCGCCAAACTGCACTCCAGGAAGACTGGATACTAACAGCCCTATGACCCGAGCAACCTCCCTGATAGTAGGATTGCTCTGATTTAGGAGGTTCTCACAGGCCTGTTCAACGGTGATAGCTTTCCTGGGTGGAAGGCGTATAGTCATTGAGTTGCTATTCAGCAAAAATCCAAGAAACTCCAATTCTTGCGTGGGAATGAGCACTGACTTTGTAGGGTGGATGACAAACCCTAATTTGAGAAACATATTTGTGGTCTCCCAAATGTTTTCCTCGCAGGAAGTATAGGTGTGACCCATGAGAAAAGAGTCATCAATGTGTCCCATGCAGAAGTGCCCTAGGGATCTGAGGTGAGCATAGATTGGCTTCAACACTTTGGTAAATAATCGTGGGGCAGATGCTAACCCATTTGGAAGGCAGGTAAATCGAAAATAATTGCCTTGCCATTCAAACTTGAGAAAATTACGATCCTCTACTGAAATAGGGATAGAATAATACGCATCCTTAAGATCCACTGATGCCATAAAGCATCCTGGTCGCATGAGTTTGAGGGCGGCATGGATGGTATCCATTTTGAAATGATAATATGCCACAAACTCGTTGAGGGGTTTTAAGTTCAAAATAAGCCTATGGCTACCATCCTTTTTGGGTCTTACAAATATGGTAGAGATAAAATCTCCATCACTCGGCTTAGATGGTTCTATAACCCCTTTATTGAGGAGTTTGGCTATTTCAAGGTTTATGATGTCTTTGTCCGCAGACGAAAAAATAATTTGTCTGAGTTGGGTAGTTTGCACAGGTCTACAAAACCCCTCAAACTCTATGTTATGATGCTGGATGGCATCAAGAATAACTGGATCAGTAGTGATTGCTTTCCAGTTAATTATGTGCTCCTTAACACAGCCTGCTCTAAAGTTAAGGACCAGTTGGGATAGCAATTCTGCATCCACAGTAGATGAGGCTTTTTCTCTCACCTTGTCTTTCATTGGTCCTTCCGGATTGGAGTGTGTTGTTTGGTGTGGGCACCCCTTGGTGCCCGGCTGTTGGC
The DNA here is from genome assembly GCA_964020085.1 of Micromussa lordhowensis. Lineage (NCBI taxonomy): Eukaryota > Metazoa > Cnidaria > Anthozoa > Scleractinia > Lobophylliidae > Micromussa > Micromussa lordhowensis. Next base: position 3,789,702 of record OZ026596.1, on the reverse strand, counting down.
TAAAAAATGCCTTTGGGAATGTGCCTTCTGTGTGGCGAATTGCCCACGTGCCCTGGCATATGGCTTTGCAAAATGTGGTCTGTTAAACCTTTGTTTAGGAGCCTTGTAGCCCTGGGATGATGTGCTGGTACTGGAGGTTTTTTGCATCTGTATCCCCGCTTTTTTCAGTTCCGCCATATCTTTTAAATGTTTAGAGAGATCATCTCCAAACAACTTAGATGTTGTTTTAATCTCTTCCTTGCAGAGTCGAGTGTAAGGTGGATTTAACTCGGGTTTAATTAATTCCCGTCTCTTCATGTTCAATTTGTGGTGCGTATTGCACAATAAAGCAATGCTATCCATGATAACCGTGAGAGTTTCTCTCGTATTTGGCGTGTCGCCAGATTGAATGGAGCTAACAAGCTTGCCACTCAAAGTACACAGCGCAGATAAGCCAGGCAACAAAAGCTCCTGTACTTTTTGGAATGCTAAATCCACCGTTCGACTCCGACGGGGGAGCAAATCCCACACCTCTTCATTGACACTGGTGAGGTTAAGACGTTTGACATTCTCCGGTGGAGAATATTTGTCGGCGCTCTCTTTGACCGTGTCGGTAGAGAGGCCACCAGTGAGCATGTTGTCGACGAGGGTGGCAATCTTTCCCTCGATGGCCGGGGATGTTTTTGTGTTGGGTAGGTAAGCCTGGGTCAGGCTATCTACTATGCTGTTATGGCCCTGAGGCTCCGAGTCGGAGCGAGTGTCAGAAGCCATGTTGTTTGTTGCGTTTGTGTTCGCGCCTGAATCGCGCGTGCAGTCATTCACTACTGCTGTGATCTGAGTGATGTCCAGTGAATCGGCTGGTCTGTCGGGATTTTGCCCAGCTGTATCATCTTGGAGGAGGAGATCTTCCTTTAGGTCCGCCAATGCTGCTGTTTGTGCCTGAGAAGCCTCGCTTAACTGAGACAACGTGGTGGTAAGATTTTGGAGGACGACCGCCAAGCTGTTGCTGCCGTCCGGAACAAACTCCCGGAGTTCTGAGCCCGAAGGTGTTGTTGAGCTATCTTCCGTCGTAGCCGACATAGCTGCCTATGTAAGAAATCGACTGGCCAACTATTTTCCTGAGAAAATAGTGTAATAGGCTAAAAAACAAGCGAAATTTCTATCCGCAAATCTAAAGCTGCAAAACTGATTTCGCGCGCCAAAAGCACTGATTATGCGCATGCGCCTAGCTATCTCATGGGATCCCTGGGCAGTGGACAGAGCTGAAAAACGATTGCGCATGTCACTAATTCGCGCGGGAAAACCGGAAAACATATAACAAAATGGCGGAATTTTTGAAAACATGAGAAACGCCGAGGGAATTTATCTCAGATAAGACTTAGGTAGACCAGATAAGCTTCAAACTTTCGCAAAAGAACGACCAGTAAGAGTGATAAGACATATTTCCTGAACACCACAGTTTCATACCTGAACACCAACTGAAATTTTACTGCGAAGTCAAGAGACTCGAGGGTCTTTCATTCGAAATGTGTTGCTCAAGTCGATATTTTCGCGCCAACTGCCTCGCCGACGACTCGCCGACTGGGTCGCTAGTGACGCATGCGCAATCGTTTTTCAGCTCTGTCTGGGCAGTGATGACGAGATAGAATTCAATGTAACCGCTGTAATTTACAATACATAGGAGAGACTAAACCACGTTTAAAAGACCGTTTTAATGAACACCGCCGTACCATAGATAACCCTAACACCAAATCTAAACCTACTACAGCCGCAGAACATTTCCTGTCCTCTACTAACCACACTGCTAACGACATGCAACTAATACCAATCGAAAAAATCTCTTCTAACCGAGACTCCATCCGTAAGGCCAGGGAGGCTTTTTTAATCCAAAAAGGCAGAACAATTGTTCCTGATGGTCTGAACATCCGCGAAGAAACATTTTAATCGTTTCCTTTTACTTTACTTTGTTTATTTACTATTTTATTTCTTCATATGTTTATCTGTTATTTACACTGTCAATTATTTTACGTATTTCCGGTAACATGCTACATAAAAACACGCCCCTATGCAAAATTTTCCATTGTACCTGAAGAAGGCTGGTTTGGCCAGCCGAAATATAGTACACGTTCTAAAAAACATTCTACGTTGTGTCGGTTTCTGCCTTTATATTCTTCATTTAATTAACAACCGCTAATGTAACTCTCCTGGAAGTGTATACATGCCAACTCTCACGCCTTAGGCGTGAGTCTCACGCCTGCGGGTTGAAAACTCACGAGTCTCACGCCTGCGGGCCAACGTCTCACGCCTGAATGAAAAATGTGAGTTGTTGTCGTCTTAACCTGCGATCAGGTGTCCCTTATATTTTTTGACGCCTGATCGCAGGTTATTGCCGCCTTGCTTGACACAATTTCCAAAAAATATGTTAACTCAGACGCATGTAAGGAACGAAAACTATGTGTAAAATGAATAAATGACAATACCTTACCTTGCGATCTCTGATTTTTGAAGTGAAAAGCATTGGGAGCGAGCTCGCGTTTATGCGCGTCCTAAGACTGGGACTGGGAAATGCGAGGGCTGTTTCCGCTTTCGTCACAGTATGCAAATTTGGCAGGTCACTCATAAGGCGGGAAAATGTACGTGCTAACTCCCGAGTTTTCGTACATATGGCCGTTTCTGGAAACACCAACATCACAACTGCCTTAAAAAAATGAGCATGTCAGTCCAAAACTTTCCGATTATAGAACTATAGCGCTGAAGTTATCAGTTCTTCATTTTATTTGTGAAGCCGATTAGATCACTATTGATCCAACGTATACGAGCAGGATCATCGTTCCGGTTGCTTGCTTTTAAAACATTTTATAGTTAATTAAATGTTTTATTGAGTAGCCAAAAATAGAAAAGAAAAGAAATGTGGAGTACACAGTATACACAACAAAAAGTGGAACGGGACTTATGTATTACTACTTACAAGAGAGCGTAAACGAAACAAAAAGCCAATTTTCATTCCAAAAGTGTCCGCGTCCGGTTACGAGGAAGAGGATCGTTGCGTGACGAGCCTAAAAACGGCTGCGAAGGAGACTACTTAAGGCGGGGGTCCACCTGAAAGCCGTATTTTGGCTTGGTATTATGTTCTTAATGCAAATATCTCGTTTACGTTTCAAGCAATCAAGAATCTGTTCACTCATTACACACATCTATGTTTTGCGCCGTTTTGTAAATTTTTTGGTGATTTTTAGGTTTATTTGGAGACAGATAGTTTTTCTCAAAGGATTAGTAAAATTTATGGAAATAGGAAATTTTGAAGATTTGGTGTTGTTTTAAAATTAGAGTTTGAAGTTAAAAATTGATAGATACACACCAAACAGTTGCCTAACAACCCGAGTGCCATTGTGGGGTCGGGCAACTGTCTGGTGGTGTTCCATAACCTTTTCTCCCCCTTTCAATCTCTCTTTAAACTTCCTCAAATTTCACTTTAATTCAGGTAAACCCCCACCTTAAGAGAGAGTGTCCGCTAACGGGAATGTGTAAATGCAGAGTTTGACTGAGAGGTAAAAAGAGGAATTGAAAGCAGTGTCCGTAAGTAGAGATATCCGCTTTCGAGAGTGTACGCTAGCGGAGAGTTGACTGTAGCTCTTATAGACAAAAAAATAAATAAATAAATATCTCGCTTCATGTAAGCCACACAAAAATGGGGGGAGGGGATGGGGGCTTATTCGCCGGGGGGGGGGGGGCACTTATTTTATATTTTGGCCGTGACATAGTTTCGTTCATATATGTTAAAACTAATCTTTATTTTTGGTCAGGTTCTTATAGTAATCAGCCGTTACCAAGGCCGTTGCTACGTGAAAAAAACTCATACCACTGTGTACTTTCCTTCAATTTCACCCTCATCTAGAGGAAAATTCGGTAAGATCGTTTCAAAATGTTTTTGAAAAGTTTTCAAGGGTCTTCAATCTTGTATTTTCAAGAAATTGAATACCACCTTAATTCGAAGTTTTGTTTTTCACGGAATTTGAATCTTAAGGTAGTGAAGTCTTATTTTGTCAATTAATTCCTGGTATTGTAAGTTTAAAGCTCGTTTTGTCAAAACGAGTTATTTTCAGCTTTGAGAAAACATATGTTAAAAAGATTTCGTCCATTTGAGCTGAAATTTTCAGGATTGGCTGTTCTGAGTAAGTTCTGTGGGATGAGCATAGAACTTTTCCATTCATTGCATTTTGTCGAAGTTATGCATTGAAACGTATGCTGGATTTTCTGTATCAGATTTAACTGGTTACCATTTGATGTGTTTTTAACTTTTCAAAAATCTCTATGCTTATTCCAGCAAGCTATTTGTCTGTTTTAATAAAATGTAAAAATGATTCCTTTTGATCAGTTCTTGTAGGGGTTATCTTTTTTCAAGTAACCCCTGGCATTCCCCCAGCAGGTGGCAGATGGCAGATTTAATCAACCGGTTTCAGGTTACAATACAATTATAGGGTACAAAAATACTTTTTTCATAATCTTTGGTCTTTAGGCGTTCTAAAAATGTATACTTTGCCATGGTTTAGAATTAAATCTTAGCTTCGAAAAAAGTTTGAAAAAATGGTGTGTTTTTAGGTCCCGCCTTAAGGTTCGAAGCTCCACAATTACTTGTAAGATGTCCGAAGTAGCAAAGTCTCCTACTGATGATGCCGGCCGACAGTTGAAATGATCCACCTTATTCAGATCAAGGCTGAAGGAGCAAAGCGATTCTTGCCCCCAAGCCATCAAGACCCATCAAGAAATACATCAAAGCCAACTACAAGGTTGGTGAGGTCTGTCCGCACCAAAAGATGGCTTTGAAAGGAGTCGCAGCCAGCGGAAAGCTTGTGCATTATTATCGATCTTCTGTCCCAATCAGCAAGCACTCATGCAGCAAGATGTTTTTTGAGAAAAGTGATAACGGTCACGCGCGGTGATGCAAAGAATATGCATAAGATATTTACTCGCTTTCGTACCTTACGCAGAACCTCTTTGGCTCGTCATTCTAGATTGTGCGGCTTGAGTTATAATCTCTGTATGGACCATCTAATTACAGGGAACTGGGTCGAATTTCAAATCCTAAACTCACAAGCCATGGAAATAACAGAGTCTTAAGTTATGGATCTTGAAACATAGGTAAAAAAAACAATATGAAAGTCTCTAATTGACAGCGTCCCCTAAACTCTTGGGCAAGCTTTCATCGATTAGTGAAATTTGAGACTCGACCCAGTTTCTTTCCAACTCCGAAATGACCAAACAACAAGGATGTACATCAATAAAATTACATTGCTTACTTATTATATTTTTATTAGGGACCATTACATTAGAGCATCAAGCTGAATATATGTGTTTATTCTAATTAAATTCAGATTCTATGCTAGTTATGAGGTGACCGAGATATAATTATTTTTTTATCATTTTTTTTTACAGCCGAGGTTTCCATTTCTGAGAAAATGGGTGTAATCAATGCAGGCGGAAGAACGACGTGCGCAAAGTCACGACCACAGACCATAATATTCTGTTCTCGGAGAAAATTCAACTTCCTGTTCACTTGTAAAAGTTACTATAAATGAATGATTCGGTTTGAACATCTTATAAATAGTATGTTTCCTGTAACTATGGCAATGTTGGGCCTGAAATTAAAAGATGGCTAAACAGCGAAGAAAAATTATAAATAAACGAATGGAAACACGATGGTGAATTTGCGAGGCTCGTAAAAATACAGTACACCTCTAGTCAAGAAACTGAGGGAAACGAAAATGTTCTATTGAAGCGAGACAGCAATGCAGTCTGGCTGAACTTTCGTTTTTTGGCGATAAATAAAGGAATAAATAATAAAGTGATTGTGAACCAGGTGGCTTTTTTAAGAATTCTATTTTCTCAACATGCGAAAGAGGTATGCTCAGCTCTCTACATGCTCTATCACTTTTAAGCGGTCAAAGGCTCAATTTTCTTGCCAAAGGCTCAATTTTCTTGAGGGAATTTCTGTCACCGGCGACTAGGTTGACTTTGTCCTCGAAAATCCAGCCTGTGGTGGATGAATAATATAGTTACAAACAAGAACAACAGAAGATTGCACCATTTTTTTCCGTTTTTGAAGCCTCGTTTCCGAGGATGCTGACATTCTGCCCGTGGGGTCTCCGACAAGAATCGAACATCCCCCTCTCTACTCCCTTGGGGCCCGACGCTTAGGGAGATATTCCCGTCATGCATTACGCATCCGACAAAATCTCGTTTGTACCTGCAAAACGAAAAGGAGATTTCTGTAAGTTGATTGGTTAAGAAAGAGTTTGGATGGAGGCTAGTCGTTTGTTTCTCAGGTATGTTTTTACCAAAAGGCCGCGCGCTTTTTCTTGTGTGTAAAATCGTTCGCGTGTCGCTATTTGTAGCCAACATGTTCTTGCTGCAAATGCAACCGAAGTGTTCACTTTTAGTTGAAGTGTCTTTGTTCCGAATTCCGCTCGGTTACGAGCGACTCTGTTTTTACCGGTATGGCTCTTCACGATGGTTGTCAAAGAGAAACGGAAGATAACCAGTTCTATTTCGATCCGAAGAAGAGACGGCTAGGATTAATCGCGAAAGGTTTGTCTCGATCGAGATAGATATGTCAAAAAGGCATGAGGATCGTACAGTGGTGTAAGTCTTGAACTTGCTTTGATCTGTGCGTTTTTGGGATGTTAGTTTTCTTTAGAATTACCATGCTCAGAAAGTTTATGATTTGCATAATGTTTCAATCCAAAGCCACGCACTTGAGCTTTGTCGATCGCGTAAAGAAATGGGTTTGCCGAAAAATTTATCACAACAAAAGGTTTGACCCAGGCTCTTTCACCACGTGAAAGGAATGAAGGCGTGGTGGCTTGGTCGAAAACTTCCTGTTAAATTTATCACGTGATCTGTTGTGTTCGTTTCGTTCGCAAGCAAAATGGCGGTTTGATCGGCTGAGTTATTCGGCATTAGACTTCGTATTTCGCCCATGCCTGACCATTTCCGCGCTTGAAAAGATCAGATTTTCACGGCAATATCAACCTGTAACTGGTCTTGCGGAAAATGAGTACGGAAAAAGGAGAAACGAAGAAAAAGAAGGGTCTAACGTGGGCTGAAGCGGCGAAACAGGTAAACTGCAATGGTGACACAATGAACTATGTGTCAGCTGACTCGACGCTCTGTGATTTTCCCTCCGTGCTTGTTATCGTCAATTGAGTAATTTTATTGTTACTTTTAGGTGCTAGAGAGGTCTGTGGAACCTCTCACTCACAAAGACATTCTCAAGGTTATACAAGAGGAAGGTTTGCGCGATTTAAGGTGAGTCGGTTTACACCGGTAGTCGCCTGCCGACCTTAGATAAAACGATGGTGGGAGAGGTCGCTTGCTAAGTTATAAGATTTTTTTCACACCCTTTGCTGCTTTTGGTTTTAGCGCAACTTGTTAGAACTTAGGAATTGAATTGTTCTGTGGATTTTATACGAAGACAAACCACTTTAAATGTTTTGAGAAAATAAGTCGATTGCTGAACTGACATCATTATTCAGTCGGTGGTCGAAATAAAAAGGATGACATATATATTCAATGATCGAGAATAAAAACCTCTCAAAGAAACGCTAAAAAATTTCAGTTTTCTTGTTTTGATTTATGGATTTGTCGATCGAAAACCTGTGTTTTTGTTTTCTTTGAATGAACTTAAATTATGGAGAGGGAATAGAAAATAAAGCTATACTTGCAGAGCAGAAACTGACAACAACTCATGGATTTGACATCTGCGTCGTAAATGCCGATACCAATTTGGCTAAAAGCCAACACAACTATGAATGCAACTATACTTTTCTACCTGTTTGGAATGAAATTATCAGAAGTATTTTGTCGTCTGGATGACCACTGATTTGACCTTTTTGACATAATGTGCGATGTGTTGATAACTGTTGTTGGGTTAGAGAGATTTTCTGGGCTCAGTTTGGTTCAGCAGTTTAATTTGGTAGAGGAGAAAATATTAGTTTTACAGATAGTAGTTGAGGCTTTCCCAAGCGGAATTAAGCTTTTTTCATGTGTTGAAAATTATGTTACTCAATTTTACTCTTGGTGCAATAATTTTTGTATTTTCCTTTGTTCTGATGTATGGTTATATATTATAATATATACGAGTCTGTAAAAACACCAAATTGTGTCAAGGTTAACATTGAACTACAACAAATACATGGATTATGAATATATATTTATGTAAAATGTTGTAATTTAATTTTTGTTGCTCTTATCAACAAACTTGGATCTGAACAACATTGATTTACTTGCCACTTGATTACGACAGTTAATTTGTTTAAGTTTTCACTCAGAGACATCTCATTGATTTGGACATTTAACACAGCAACCACGTTGTTTTATAGAAAACATCTGCCATGTTTCTATTAAGTTTTAGTATAAATCTACTAGCATTCTATCATGAATTCTATCATGAATGCTGTTCTCTGATTGGCTATGCTACTCACTATCTATTCTGTGATATTGAGTAGCGTGGCAGTGTGCCCTTGTTAACAAAATGACAGCCGCTTCTTAGCAATTTCAAAGTGTCTGTCTCGATTTCTATGCGTGATAGTTGACGAGGGCGCAAGCGATACAAATCTCAAGCTCATAATCTAATCTTTTCTTAGTATAAATCTACTAGCGTTATATCACGAATGCCATCCTCTGATTGGCTACGCTACTCACTATCTATTCTGTGGTAGATAGTGAGTAGCATAGCAGTGAACCTTTGTTAGCAAAATGGCGGCCGCTTCTTCGCGTTTTCGAAGTGTCTGTGAAGAGGATTTAGATAAAGTTTTGAACGACTAGTAGATTTATACTAAAACAATTAGATTATTTGCGCTCGATTTCTATGCGTGATAGTCGACTCGAGCTACGCCCTCATCAACTATCATGCAATAGAAATCTCAAGCTCATAATCTAATTGTTTAATAGGGAGAACAAGAAATGCTGTGGGAACATGAGCCAACAGACAAGTGTTTTCTCAGCCTTTTCAAATATGCCCAAACTTCCACGAGTGTTTCTGTAACTCATGACCGTTCACCACTAAATTTTCTCCAACTATTATTGGTTTAAAATGATCATGTGACACCCATAGTGCCCATCTGAGTAAAATACCCAGACGGATAGTACTCGTCCATGAAAAGTTTTCTGTAAACAAGCAGGCTTATAGAAAAAAGAAACAATTGAAATTGTATTAAGTGAATATTTGTGTGTTTTCTTTTACAAATTTTGAATTTGGTTTTCATGGGTTTGATCAAAAAAGGTTGAAAATAATACAATATGATTTTTGGCCTAGCACAGAGAAGAAAATTTAATGGTGAACAATAAAGACAATAGAGTGTTTATGTCTTGGAACAAATCAACCTGAGAGTTGTTCCTTGATGTTCTTAAAACAAAGCTTGTTTGTCCTCGAAGCTTTGCTTCTCAGCCAAATATTGTTTTAAGGACATCAAATTTCTGTGGGACAACTATCAGCTGATAGATCTTGAACAGAAACACTCTCTTGACTAAACAGAAATGTGGAGAACATGTTTTCTATTTCTTTTAGAAAATTCTGCAGTGAAAAAGAAAACAACTTCTTTACTTTGGTCATCAAAATGTAAATTCTCCTTGTTTGTGCCATCATTTATGTCAACACTGTGTTTCTTTTGATTTATAGAAACATGAATTCTCCTTGTTCGTGCCATCATTACGTCAACCCTGTGTTTCTTTTGATTTATAGAAACGTGATTTTAAACCAATCAGTGCGCATATTTTCTGTGGGCCATTTTGTAATTCTTTATATGTATATTTGACAGCCGAGGGACGGCTCCTTTAGCATGTCTGAATGCTATGCTTCACACCAACTCTCGTGGTCCCAATGATCTCTTTATCAAGGTGGAGGGACGAATGAGCTGTTACAAACTCAATGTAAGTAAACTTGTTTATTTTTTTTTAGTTAATTTCACCGCCATTCCTACTTATCATCGTTTGACTCTTTGTTATGTGTTTGTTAATTTTACTTCATTCTTTCTTTGTGACTTACAGTAGTATTTATTTATTACAATGGGCACCTTGGTTAGCCTGCACTATGCGCAGGTAGTGTAAAATGTAATTGGTAAATTTGGAAAAAATAAACTGAACACTGATTTTTAGCTTTCTGGCCAAGGCAATAGTGGAATGGCAATTTGTTATTGCTTTTTCAAGTAATGCAATCTGTATCTTAACACCAGTCCTTTAAATGCATCACTGGCTTTGTAATTTACACCAACCCTTTTTCTTTGATCTGCTTATGATTTCTCCACTTAATATTAATACATTTATAACATATTAAGCTGGCGGTGAGAGTAAAGAAAGTTATCAACAGTTGCTAGGGGTAGGTTGTCTTGATGTACCTCCAAATTCTCAGAACTACAATAGGTGACAAAAGTAGTTGAGGCACTTTTAGAAAGTAACGCTTTTTCATATTTAAGGACTTAAACTTTATTTTATTTGCAGCTAGTATTAATTGTCTGATACCCAGTCTAAGAAATCAACATTGTGTTGGGGGGGGAGGAGCAATGTTTCCAAGACACTCAAATATTGAATTTTACTGCTTAAGTGTCTCAACACTTATGTCGCCCATTGTAGATTCAATGAAATGTATGGAAACCATTATGGAGAATTGACATTTTGAGCTTGGGAATAAGATTCAAAGTTTTATGAGGCAGAAAGACTTTGAAAAGCAGGAATGCATTTTCTTGGCTCGAAAATAAATTGTCCAACTGTCTTGGTTTTTGTTGACTTTATTGATCCTTTCCTTCTAGTACAAAAGACAGCAAGTAGTTAATGAATAAAATAATGAAACAGATTATTAAGTGGTTGTTGATTCGCATAATAACTGAATCCTCTGTATTACATGTAATATCTTGCAATGTCTTCTTCTATTTGTAGCCAAACAGAGTTGAAACCTCCGAAGAAAATTCTGGTATGGGATACTTTTTGTATATGATCTATTCTGCTGAAAAATAATGGTTTTGATCATGGCTATTGTTTAGTTATAGCGTGGCAAATTTTTATTCACATTTTGTTAATTGTCTCACCATGATAGTGCAAGATTCTGACTCGGACCTTATGGATATGGCTGACGACTCAGAATTTAACATGTTCCTTGACAAGGATAGCATAACTGGCCCGCATCTCCACAATGGGAAAGTTAAGGTGCCCTTGGGAACAAATGATATTGTGAAGCCGCAGCTAAAACCACCTCCACCCAATCCGCCGCCTGATCTTAAGTCAAAAGCGCCGCTCACCAAAGATGGAAGACTGCAGAAGAAGCGTGGTCCCAAGCCAGGACCACGTAATCAGACGGCAAATAAAAGACCACGTTTAACAAGTACAAGACCTGTTCCAAAGATGGTGTTAAAAAATCTCAAAGTGGGCACTGTTGAGAGCGGCACAGGAGCGAGTGGAAAAAATGGCAATGGGAAAGTAAGTTTAGCGGTGTTTGACTGGCCTGTTTGCACTGATAGTGATACAGTCAAAGCCTACTTGTAAGAACCTACATTTTTGAAGTCTGGCAAATTTCTTGTATTTTGGGGTAGCTATTAGCAATTTTGGCTAAGTAGGTTCTTAATTTTATGTGAAGGAGATATACATGTATTTGTTGACTACCAGAAAAATAAATAAATTTGGGTTTGGTCCTTGAACTTACAGTGTATTTCTTCACAACTGCAATATAATTTTGCAATCTTAGAGTCGCACTCAATTCAAAAGTTTATCATATTTAACTGTAGCCCAAGTATAAGAACCTACTTGATCTTGCTTGGCTAAAGAGGTTCTTATTTTTTGTATTAAAATGGCAAATTTCTGCCAGCAGGTTCTTAAACCACTTGGTTCTTACACATGGGTTTTTGCTGTAAAATCTCAACAGTGTATTTAAGTTTGTGATGTAGATACATGGATGGGTGGCAAACATTTTTTTCAAGTTTGTGGTTTGCAATCTGTATCAGTCTTTCTCAATCATTGATTAATGTACTTGTTGTCTGGGTTACCAAAGGTCAGGGAAGATTGAACAAATTTAATACGGCCAATTTATCATCATTAATTGAAACATTAATTAGGGTCGCATTGATCTCAACAATGTTTTTCCTTGACCAAGAAGGAAACTTTCTTGGAAACTTATCAGTCATAATGATTGGGTGTTAACGAGGGCTCTTAGGGGAGGCTGAAAGCCATTACTATATCTGACATTTTTTGCATTAATTTGGTCAGGGAAGTTTTATTTTATCAAGGGAATATGAAAAATAGTTCGAAATAGCAGGAGTTCGAAATAGCTGATAGAAAATGACTGAAGGGCAAATCCAAGGGTAATGGTTTTGAGTTTGAAGTAACAGGAAATTTGAAAATAAACAAGTTTGGATGGACCTCTTCTGCAATGTGGCGGCCATTTTGAATTTTTTTGTTTCAAATAGTTATTATGGGATGCTCGGTGAGGCGGGGGGGGGGGGGGGAATTCGTATATGTATTTGCCCCCTGAGCATCCCATATAGCTATTTCAAACAACAGAATTCAAAACGGCCGCCTTATCATCAAAAAGATTCGTTACTGGGGTCCAACTGTATTGTTTCATTTTCATTTTAATCATGATGTAAATATTATTAGTCATTCTTGGTACAATTGACTAGTCTTGATAAGATTTACCAGCTGATATAGCATGCATCGTCTGTGCTTAGCAGTAAATTTATCAAAGATATATCTATACTTTCCGTAATGTACAGGTGAAAGCTCCATGTGCCCTTGTTCCACCCTCGTCCAAACTAATACCCCCATCGAGTGCGTCCGTGATTGCCAATGCCATAGCAAGCCACAGCTTTCCAAGGCCTCCAGGCTCTGCCAATGGCGTGGATGGTAAAGAGAAACTAGAGAAATTTTCTGACCCTTGGACAACTTCAAAGGTGGGTTACCTATGAAGATTTTTTATTTGATGTTTATTGTTGTAGTTGCCTTTTGTCAATTATTTATCTTTTGAATCGAGAGAGAGATCAGATATCTAGTGTTTCTTTAACAACAGCAATCGGTGTAAAAACTCCCTCAAGCTTATATGTAGCACTTGATGGTGTTCAATTCCTAAAGGAAATACCAAACATTATTTAGAAGTTGTTGTTCCTGTTTTCGAAAAGATGCAGGACTTGGTCATTTTCCATTTCTGTTTGCAGAGGACAGTTAAAATTTATTGTGTATGCGTGCGCTACTGTTCTGCTCATTAAACCATTGCTCTCGTTTTTTACTGAGCTCCCTGATACAGTACAATAATAGTTTAATTTTTAAAGTAATTTTACGTCATTTACTGAAACAAATAAGAAATGTTGCCCTACAGCAGTTGAATAATTCCTGTAAAAACTGGATCATTTAATAATGCAATTCAAGAGTTTTCGTTGGCTTAGCCATCATGGGTTATGAGCTATTGCTATACCTCCCAACTCAAATATGTTTTCTGATTGGAGGAGAACGTGTCATGTGCCATGGCTCAAAACTCACTAACTCCCTAGGGAAACAACAACTTGAACTTTCGACTTGCACATGATAAAGTTGTGCACCTTGAAACCGCGGCAAATTTGTTTGTCAGTCAGCCTGATGTTGAAAAGCCATTGGAATCGGCATACATTTCTGACTAGAGAAGGCATTCATTATTCAAGAAAAGGGATTTATAATATTGCAGAAACATTTCAGATTAACAATTATTATCTATCGCTGTTTCCAGGTAGGAAAATAGTTGTGTCGTTTACAACAAAATATGCTGTTCCGTGTCAAATCAAACCCAGAATTCTCAAGTTAAGCATTTGAAGAAGTCAAAGCAACTTTAGCTCAGTCTGACTGCCACTAGGACTGTGGGCGCAGCCACTGTAGGCGTCAGGCAAATAATTTTTTACCAGTTTGTTTTTTCTACTTTGAGTCGAGAGGGATAGCAAAACATTTAATGACTGGCCCCTTGGGAAAGAGTGAATTTTGTTTCCCCTCGACCCTCCTCAGGAAAACAAAACTCGCTGTTTCTCTTGGGACCAGTAATAAGTGTTCACATAATATTATTATTGGGGGCGTTTTTATTTTTATTTATATTAGTTTTCTATATTGTAGGGGTTGTTTGTACTGAAACAATAGACCTTTTTACCGATACGGTGGCCATCTTGAATTCTATTGTTTTGACTGAGAAATTATGGGCTGCCGAGGGGGCAATCGCTGGAAAATTTATCGTATACACAGCTTTCAGGATAAATTTTTACTGCTTGTCTCTCATATTCCATAACAAATATTACAAGCGTTACATCTTTTCGTCACGATATTTGGCAGTTGTTCCTATGGTTATCGAAAAATTATTGTTAAAAGTTATCACGCCACAGTATTCTTTTTAATTATTTCTCATCTGCCCCCTGGGCATCCCATAATTTCCTCGGAATTCAAGATGGCCGCCGTATCGGTAAAAAGGTCTATTGTTTCACTTGTACTCGTTTGATATGAAATGATTATGGCAAACTCATATCCAGCACATTACTAGTGGAATAATTGTGAAATATACATGTTCCTGTGTTTTAATTGTTGGCTCCATTTAATTTTAGCCAAGAAGATACAAGAAAATGAGTGTCGGTAAGATCTTTCAGACTTGTGTGATAAATTTGTATGTCAATGAATATGGAAAGTAACATAAGTTAATGCCAGTGTTTTCTGTGCGAAACCCATATTTGGGTTATACATATGTTTTGATCAACACAGAGGTATTATAATAATACTGCCTGCACACTTATGATGTTATAAAAGAAAACAGTAATAAGGTCATTGTACATTCAAGTAACTGCATACGTTGCCATATAACAGGCATTTGAACACTTGAATTGCTCATAAAACTCTTGCCTTTTCTTCACACAAAGATCTTCAGCTACAAATTTCTAGATCGTTTCTCACTTTTGTTCTTGTTTTACATGTAGTTCATTTTAAAAGCAGATTTAAGCATTGTCGTCATTTGAATTATAACTACCAGCATTCCTTTCATTTTTTCTTTATTATTTAAATTTTGAATTCCCAGTGGGGTTTAAACCCAGCGGGGGGGGGGGGGAACTCCCATATGAAAAGGGCTGGATGCTTGTGCTCCCTCTTAGGATGTTTGCCTCAAAAGGTCCACAGCGGAAGCTTTTGCTGTACCTTAAAGGGTAATGAGCCAAGCCACACCAAAAAAAAACAGGATCTTGGTTCCTCTTAGGAGTTCTTTTAAAACATTTCCGACAACCACCCATGTCCTCCTCTGGGAGTTTAAAGAACAAAAATTATTGTGCTAGTTAACAAAAGAAACTGAAAAAGTGAAGGATTCTGATAGTTAGTCAAATGATGCGATCATGTGAATCGCCTATTAAAACAGTATGATATTGCAACCTTGCATTTTTGTCCTCGTTTTCAGCTGCCCAGCTGAAGAGAACCAAAGAAGGACGAGTAGATATCCAGTCCCCAGACTCCATTCTCACTAGCATTCCCCTTCGGGTGAGTATCACAAAAATTTTGTATTGACTAGCATTTGCCACAGCATACATGTAGCTCAACAATGCCTAAAGCAGCAACTTTTGTCTTGTGGGAAAGATGTCCAGTGTATTAGGTACATGTAGTTACATGTACCTACTTGTTAATAAGAATTGATAACAATGCAAACATGAATACAGGAAATTTTCCTTTGGGCTACTGCAAAAACATACTTTTTTGTAAATCCTGAAGTGCTGGGTACCCAGGATTTCATAGTTAGAAATCTCTGGGCACCTCAGATTTTTTCATAGACCACTTCCTTTGTTCCTATGATTCATTATCTTCATGATGTGTTTTTTTTTTCAGTCACTTATAAACCAGCGTACATTCAATATGCTTCCTCCGTGGTATCAGTACCAGTTGGTGATGATGCTACCTAGTGTCGACAAATCAATAGGACCTGATGGAGCTCTGAGGTGTGTGTTTTACGAGATAATAACAAGGAATTATGTGGGACGTATGATGTACCATGCAATTCAGTGCAATAACCTTACTGTAGTCCAGTAAGGATATACATACTAACAAATTGTGCGGAAATTTTCAGGAGTTAAAGGCGGAAAAATGTGTCGATTATGTGGAAAACACACTGGAATATGGGGACATTTCTGGGGAAATTTGAACAGTTAACAAAATCCATAGCTCAGTAACGAGGCATTTTCTACGGAACTAGTTTCCAGCCTCTTTGCCTAAGTTAGGTTGGTCACAAACGAAATGGCGTGTTTTCATTGCTGTGTTAGGAGAAGACCTACTTCAAAATAATCAATGTCTTTGGAGATTTTGTTTGTGGGGTTGAAAGGCAGCTACTTTATTGCTAATTTGGAACAGTTCTGGTTTTTTTTTTTTTTGGAAAAAAAGCTCTGATTATGTGAAAGGTGCGAATGTTAGCAAATTTTGTGGATCTGCACCACCACATCCTGTCAGATGCCCTGTGTACAGTATATCATTTAAACAAATGTACTTGTGGTGGTGATCTGGTAAGGACTCTAAGATAGACTAGCGTGATTGTTGGTGAGTTTTGTCAAGTCTTGCTAGTTTGCAATGCAGGTGCTTTTCTTGTGCCTGGTGTGATTGCGTGGATTCACTGCCATGTTGGCTGAGGAATAGTGGGTGGCAGTGGAAGGAGGAAAATTTTCCTTCCCCTTCCCCCTCCCTCTTACTCCTCTTTCGGCCCCACTCCTCTCCTTAGGATGGTTTTTCCTCTCTCCCCGAGCCTCTTCTGAGTTTGAATCCAAGGTGGAGTTTGCTTGATAAAGATGTCCTAGCTTGCCAAAATAGGCCCACATTGCAGGCTAGATTTTTGCTTGACACGTTTCTAGGATGTTTGTGATGTACCAGTAGTTATTTGATTTAGTTGAATATCACTTTATTAACTTTCTTTTTCAGGCCATCACACACTGCATTCACGAATGAGTTCTTTGCCAGCGCATGTCATTCATGGAAGGACCGGCTTCAGGATGGTGAGTCTCACGTGACTGTTACCGACAATTTCTGTTATTGATATACCAAGAAAATAATGACTCAACATGTTTGCATGCTGAGTGCATTCAGCCAAAGAGATTAGTGATTAGGGAGCAGTGGTGATACAGTGGTGAGACCACTCACCTCCCACCAATGTGGCCTGTGTTGGAATCTGGACCAGTGTCATGTGGGTTGAGTTTACTGTTGGTTCTGCCCTGCTCTGCCTCCAAGAGATTTATGATGGGTACTCCAGTTTTCTTCCCTCCCTAGTCTGTAAAACGACTTTATTCCTATGAGATATTTTTCTTTGAGCACCCAAGAGCAAGCATGAAACTGGCCGTGAAGTGAGCGCCAAGAAAAATTTGTAGTTAAAACTTTTGTTTGCAATGTCAGTGAACTCAAGGCACAATAGAGGATTTGTGGACAGACTTCTCCCTCCTGCAAGGAACCGACATTTCTAAATTCCAATTCGACCAGAATAGAGGAGCGGCATGAAAACCACCCAGGACCAATGTGGCTTTCTCTTTATGTTTCATGTGGCATTTCCTTCTCCTCTTCAGGTGATTTTATGACTGACATGCAACAAAGGATGAAACAAGAGGAAGAGAGGCTGGCCAAGTTAGATCCCTGGAAGGTGATTTGTCCATTTCCTTTGCTTCCTTCAAATTTCGTATTATTATTCAAAATAATGTTGATCATTTCAAGGTTGGAGGCAGTGTGGCCAAGTGGCTAGGGGGCTGAACTTGAAATCCCGAGGTCGCGGGTTCAAGTCCCGCTCTGACCACTTAGCTGGAGTTGTTTCTCGGTGGACCCTAGTTCAACTCCTCGGTTATGCTAGCCTCCTACGCAGACGCTCTTTGTGCTCGTCACGCAATATTCCTCCCCCACGAACTATAGTTTATTTCACTGTATAAAAGATGAAGTGCTCGTAGATCTACGAACGCGGACTGGATTAGCTATAGAAAAGCTGCATAGTAAATTTGAAAACGTTGACGTTGCCGTACGTGAGAATGCAACAGTTCGAGCCCCAAGGGAGCCTGTTCAGGTTATTATTAGCTTTTAATTACATAATTAGCCGACGCCGATTGGCTCTAAAGTAATTTTCACGTGATCTCCAGCTGATCTTTGAGTCGAAACCGGGACGCAAGCAAACAAAGGGAAAGGAATGTCCCCTTGGCTTCAGCAGACGTTCGTGAGGGAGGAATATTGCGTGACGAGCCCAAAGAGCGTCTGCGTAGGAGGCTACGGTTATGCTTGTAAATGGCCAACTGGTCTGCCTCCTGCCAGTTGAGATTTTTCAGCTTATCATGTTTGGTCAATATATTTGTTTCTGTCAGTTTAAGTGGCATGCCTGTGAACTAGCTATGTGTAGCTAAGCACATTGACCACAATAAATAACATTACAGGGCTCGAAATTAAAAAAAAAATCCAAGTCGCAATTTGGCTACTAAGTGGTAAAAAAAGTTTTCCAATGCGAGAGAATCGTTTACTTTAAAGTGCCTCGAAATAGTCAAAAATGGCGATGCAGTTGGCAATCGAAAAATCGTGAGTTTGTTTTATTATATCTATTCGAATAGACCGTATCTTTTATCCACAAGTAAGGTCGTTTTCCTTTGAGATTATAAAGGTTATAAAAAGGTTGACGAAAGAAAAGGTGAGTCGCCCACTGGAGCAGAAAAGAGAAAGAAAAAAGAAATGAGACTTACGAAATTGTTTCTCGCCTTTAATGTCTTAGTTATCAGAGGAACATAGGCGACGAAACTCGAATTTTTAATCGCCATAGCAAAAGTTTTAGTCGCATTGGCGACCGATAAATTTCGAGCCCTGAATCAGCATGTGATTTTGAGAAGGTCTGCATGGTTGTTTTATTTATCTTTTTGCAATTTCCACAACTGCACGATTTACGTTTATTTCAGTTCCTTTTTTTAGATGAAAAAAAAAGTGCTAACGAGACGCCCCGGCACTGTTTCTTCCTCCGTACCAGGCGAAATGAAATGATAGATACTTTTTCTTTTTTGATACACGACCCCACAAGCTGCACAGCTTTTTAAACTATCGTGCTTAAATAAAGGTTGTCTGTCTGTCTGTCTGTCTGATCCTTTGCTCTTTAGAGGATGGAAGGGCTAACGACTTCTTTTGACGCCTTGTTTTCAGTTTGAAGTCCTGTTTAGTAAGCTTTCCTTTCTTCACACCCTGGGAGCAGGGATGGCGTAGTGGTGAGAGCTCTCGCCTCCCACCAATGTGGCCTGGGTTCGATTCCGGCCCGGTACCATCTGGGTTGAGTTTGTTGTTGGTTCTCGCCTTGCTCCGAGGGTTTTTGTCCAGGTTCTCTGGTTTTCCTCCCTCCACAAAAACCAACATCTCCAAATTTTAATTTGACCAGGATAGAGGACCCGCATGAAAACCAGCTAAGGCTGATGTGGCTTCCTCTCTAAATATTGTAATTTATTTATTTACTGTTTGTTTTCGTTTGCAGGCTAAGTTCTTTGAACCTGTCTGGGGGAAAGGGTAAGGTTATTTAATTTTTATTTGAGAACAAGAAAAAATGATTGCTATTGCCCCAGGCTCATCAGTAAACAGCACATTTGCCCTACAGAATTAGATATGACATTTTTTCAGTTTCTCATTTCTCCTTTACAGGAACCTTTCCGAAGACGATTCTTCGCTCCAAGACCTTGCTCGTTCTTATTTTACCGCACCACTTGCCCCGGCCCCAGCCTCCTCACCTAGAAGTACGATTACCGCTGGTCATAAGGATCCCAGTTTCGGCAGGTCACAGTACTCCTCAGCTAAATCACCCAGGATCCCAAGCGCCATGATGCAGCCGCTGACTGTATCCGTGCAAAAACTGCCGTCGCATTGCCTTCCTAAACGGGTGACGGAGTCCAGAAGATCGGAGGCGGCGAAACAGCTCCGAGCAAGCGCCCGACCGCCGCGTCAGCGGTCGATACCCATTTTCCGGATGGTCACGGTAGCTGTTGCTACGGAGGCTTTGAAAGCCGTAAGAACTAGCGCGCCGCCAAATATGCTTACGGCTAGTACGGCGTACGCAAAAAAACGGACAATCAAGACGCCATGCAGCGAGGCTGGGTCTGATAGTTCCTTATCCAGGGAGTCGCCGGCCACTTCTATTTCTAGCGCGTCCATACTCTCTAACGATGGAGTAGAGTTACGCTCGCCTTCCTCGCTTATTAAACCGAGACCGCCATCGCGCGCCGCTATGCGTCAGCAAGCGGCGGCTAACAGAGAGAACTTGACACGCCGAGGCGCGCTTACGGGCGGCGCCTCGAAAAGTGGTTCCACGTCTACCGTGGTTACCGCCAAGAACTTCAACAGGTCGATGTTGCTAAAAAGTTGCTCGTGCCGGCTAAAGGCGATGGAGGTTTGCAGAAAATGCGGTGCTTTCTGTCACGACGACTGTATAAGCACAGCCCAGCTTTGTAACGCTTGCGTGAGCGTCAACTAAGTTCTCGTCATCGACGATCACAAATAAATCACTTCATTCCCGTCCTTAAATTT
The DNA here is from genome assembly GCA_964020085.1 of Micromussa lordhowensis. NCBI lineage: Eukaryota > Metazoa > Cnidaria > Anthozoa > Scleractinia > Lobophylliidae > Micromussa > Micromussa lordhowensis. The sequence continues at coordinate 3,769,206 of OZ026596.1, read as the reverse complement.
CCTCTCACTTGGTTTCCTCAACTCGAACAGGGCGATAAATCCTCGCTGGAACAAGCGTCTTTTTAATTCCAGGTTCCAATATTCTAAAAACCGCCGTGTTTCGTCTTTACTTGTAAGATGGAGCCCTGTCTTTTTCGAAATATGGACGCTCTACTAAGGCAATGAAGTTTGACTCGACCATGTTTCTCGTGTAACTAGCTGTATACTGAAGAACGTTTTTTTTTATTTTACAATCGTTGATAGTCTACAAGAAGAGAAAGACAATTTATCTGAATTATGCAAGAAAACAAATGAATGCAAAATATTGTAAATAGTAACACAAATGACCAGGAGCGTTGGATTTAAAGAAAAAAAAACTTAAAATTTATTATTAATGAAATCTGTTGTCCTGGTGTGTGTTTTTAATAAATAAAATGTAAGACGGTTCGTGGTTTGAACAAAAAAAAATATCCATGGTGTGTGAAAGTGCAAGCAGAGAGTTGTGTGAGAATAAATGTTTTGGGGGGTCTATGCTTCCGCACAAGGTCGAGTTTAGGTCCGTAATTTAGAAATTGTCTTAAAAAGTCATGTCATTGTTAAAAGCAGCACTGTCGAGAAGTTGGCCATATAATATTGCCATACGATAACGCAACGTAGCTGGCGACAGAGTCGCCCGGATGTACTGTAAGCTAGGCGCTACGCGGTTAATGGTTATAACTCTGTTACCAAAGGTGGGATGCCTTTACTCTCTCTCCACCCCACTCCACTCCCGGTCTCCCAGGGTAGGCTGCTGGTAGCCTGCAGTAGCAGTAATAAACCTGCGATCAGGCGTTCTTTCCTTCCGTTCGAAGAGAAAAGGGAACGCCTGATCGCAGATCAGCATAGATGGTGTAAACGGGGGAGATAAGGGATAAGGTAAGGGAGAGCGCGGATATGAGGGAGGGGAGATTAACTTCCCTTCTTTTTCGCTTTTCGCCTCCCCTCTTCCCGTCAAGGCTTGCAACCGCAGCTGGTTTTGAGAAAGCCACTCTCTCGACGAGCCGCCACTTTAAAAATCGTCCAGCAGAAGGCCCTGGGGACGAGGTTGGGATGGCCCCTCTGGCGCGCGTGGATTTTTTTACTTCTAGGGTTAGAAGAAAGACAATCTCTCTATTTGCTTTATATCCACAAACCTTGACAAATCTAGAATATCAGTAATGACTTATTGACTGGAAACAAAAATTCATTCAAATTTATTTAGTTTTCTTTATCTTCAGATCCCATTGTTACAGCAATAAAATTACTAATAATAAATAAAAATCTCCGAAAATCAATAAATATGAATTAACATCTTTAAATAAAGATGCCACGTATGCATTGCAATAAATCATTGTACAATAATAGCAGGTAGTAATAAATAACGCTGTAAAATAAATATAATTATTTTCGTTTGACCGGCACACACCCTGTAGTGCCACGCTACCTGTAGTTAAAAATTACCAAGAAGGCGGATAGTTTAACTAAGAAGAGCCTTTAAAACACTAAAAAAAATATATTTTTAAGTGGTATTTGAAAGGTACGCGAGGAGAGAAATTATTGTTAATCTTTCGTCATAAAACTTCTATAGGTAGCCTTCAACATGTCTGAAGTTTTAATCTTTTCTTCAGAGTGAAGGGAAGAGGTAATTCATCAAAGCCACATACTCCAGAAGATTTTCTTGTTTTTTCTCTGACAATCGAAAGACACACTGACTCGAGACTCAACATCCCCGGATGAAGAGCACCAGTTAGAAATTCCCGGATCTCTCTCGAGTTACACCTGTCAATCGCAGTTAAACCGCAGTTATCCGTTTGGTTAATCCTCGCACCAAGTGACACGGTTGCCCTGACAATGTGTTCAAACTGACCAATCACGGCCAGGTGTAGAGGAGTATACCCACAGTAAGTCTCCTTAACGTTTAAGTCCGCCCCGCAGAGAAAAAGTGCGGTTGCGCTAGCTTCGTTTCCGTTTTGCGCCGCTACGTGCAAGGGCGTGTATCCCGCGTGATTCCGCGCGTGAACATTTGCGTTATAACAAAACAGTAGCTCTATGAGCGTGTAGTCGTTAAGCGTTGCGGCGAAATGGAGCGGTGTTTCACCAAAGAACACGCCGCTACTGTAATTAACATTTGCTCCGAACTCGCACAGGAGTTGAACTGTGTCCAGCATGTTTTCTGATGACGAAGCAGTCAGAGCCAGAAGAAGAGGGGTGTAATCTAAGGAATCGACGCAGTTGACCTCTGCACCGCGTAACAACAAGTTCTGAATGTGTGTTAGTGATGCGCTTGAGCGCAAAGCGTTCCTCAGCTGGCTGTTTAATAATCCTTGATCAGTGGAATGTACAACGTCGTACTTGAATCTTTTAAAAATACTCTGAGATCCTGCAAATAGGGATAAAAATTTCTGTTAGTATAACAGCAATCATTTCAATAGACCATATTCGTACTCTCGGTATTGGACTGGAACTAGCTTGCAATGGAGGCTCGCACGGCGGGTGCGAAATGGTCAAGATCACGTGACACTAGCACTTTGAACTGCATTTTCGCGCGCGCTAAGATGGCGCAATTTTGGTGCAAAATTAAAAACAATTTCATCCGTTCGGTTAGCCTTTTTCTTCGTTTTATACATCTCTTATTGTTGCCGTTTCCACGTGTTTTAGGGTTTTACGCCTGAGAACAGTTCTAATGTAAGCTGCCATGAAACAAGTAGTGGAAGAAAGTGAATGACTAAAAGGAATTTGAATTATTTCAAGACATGTATACTGAGATCACACAGAAGAGGTGACTCGTTCCCGCTTCTTTAGCATCTCAAGAGATAAAATTTATCGCTTGATTGTAGTTCACTGATCTATAGAAATTGCGTTAAAACACTCACCCGGTCCGTTAGTCAATCTTCTAGCCCTCGGCATCTTCAGATCAAAGGAAAGCTAACTGTGCGTCACTTGCTGTTTCTTTGGCGGTTTTTTTCTGTCGCTTCCTTGTAATCTGCGCAGACAATGGAAACAAATACGGTTTCACTTTCCACGCTGCATATAAATGGTGGATAGTTGCTGGAGCTATCTGTCACTGTTTCTCACAATTTAAAACAACCGAAGTAAACTATGAAAACCACTTCACAAAAACAGTGACGCGAAGCTAATCAGGCAATTGAACACGTCAACAGCTCGTGCAACTTGGACTTCTAATTTTCTTTGCATCGAATAGAGCTTGTATGCAACAAAAACATTTTTTCTTGTGTCAGTGTTAGCAATACTAAATACCCCCAGAGACTTTAAAGGGGCTACGTCACGATATTTTGAGTTATTTCTACCGTCGACAAAATTACCTTTAAATTGAAGGAAACCTGAAAATAATGCTTTAGAAAGATAGAAAAACACTAAAGAGATAATAATAAGCCATAAAGGAACAAGGATGGTTAAGGATGGAGAAGATTGACACGGATTACAAACAACAATATTGAAAAATTTAGGCTTCATTTTTCAAACCGTTTAACCGTGACACAGCTCCTTTAATAAAGGTTTTTTATTGTTGTTGTTGTTGTTATGTAGCGCTTAATTCTTGAAATGCTTTAGCTTAAATTCACGAAGGCCTTTTAAATTAAGATGTCTCGTAAGCATTGTTCGAATACCGAAGACCTTATTAAGTAACAATGCTGAGGATGCATGTTAAGTTAGGAGAGCTTCGTAAATTGAGCTCTTGGACAATGCAGGAAGAAAAAGAATGAAGATGACTCCAGTCTTCTTAGGAAAACCTCTTTGTCTTTATCCGATGGAGTTTCCACAAGGAGGTTTTCAATTCTTAATTCGGTCAGTACGCCTGTCATTACGAAACTTTCGGAGGGTGTGATGTGAGTTTGTCGGACATGTTCGCTGAATGCTGAGGACTCAGATTCGTGATACTTTAAGGCCGAAAATCCCGGAAGAATCTGGGTACGAGGCAGGTTGCGCGGTGAGATAAATTCGGTAATTAATTCAAATTCACTTTATAAATACAAATCTTAGTACAAAGAAAGGACCATGAACACTGTGCGGTTTGTTGTACCGTGGGGATGGAATCAAAGATGGTTCTGGTACATGATACATAAAAAAGCGTTAGAACATAATTTTTCTGTCCTTTTTAAGTATTGGCTGGAAGTCTCGTACAAAGGCGCAGGTAGTGACCTTTCAACATGCAAAGCTGATAGGCTAAAAAACTTTTGATTCATGGAATCATTGACAGTGATAACAAAGCTATGCTTATTTTACAAATCGACAGTTTTTTCTTCTACTGTTTTAAAACTGGAACCAAAGATGTACCGACCCATGAATGTTTGTCGCAGATCTGCGTAAAAAAAATCCCAATTTTTACGTACAAACATCGAAATGAGAAAAGTTCTTGTTGTATGTTTACCCGGATCTTTCGTCGCCACCGGTACCGAGGCAAACTTAAGCAAAAGAAACATGAGTGTCTACCTTAAAAAGTATCTACTGCGATAAAGGCGTGAGCATCAAACATCGGCAGATCGATTTTTTTTCCCGACCGTAGGCTTCATTGTCAAAGAAGTTTCGATTTTTGCCTGGCCCACTGGCGTTTACAAAGCCCAAAACAGCTATGTATGTTTAAATCTTCTGCTACCTTAACAGTCGAGTAGACAAGTGATAACAGTAAATATCTTACCTACTTTTCGTCCTGTCCAGCGAAAATAGTCGCTTCAATTTCTTCACCATGTGTCGTTTACAAGATTGTATTTCTTTCATATGGACCGGCTTTGTTTTGATTTTCTTTTTGTTTCCGGCGCTTTCAACCGCGCGGCACTAAGTACGAATCACTTGAGATGTCTATCGACCAGCGGTTACTGGTAAAAAGATGGCGGCCGTGGCAAAGCTGTCGGTAAATGGCTGTGCGGAAATAGAAAATTTGTTAACGTTCTGTGAGATACCGACGGAAAGAATATGTGTAGAAGAGGATAAAGAATTCACGTCAAATAAGGTATAAAACTGTTGGCTATGTGAGAAGGGAAAAGGTACCTTTTTTGTTGTGAGAAAATTTCGATTCATCTCAATGTATGAAGAGACAGTGGTTTAAGCTCCGTTGTTATTGAGCCTAAGCTAGAAAAGGAAATACAAAAATAAAACGGCAATCAAGGAGCATTCGTCGTGGCTATGTGAAGCTCATGATGAAGATACACCGACAATTTAAAGGACTACAGTGAAAAAAGCAAATATCCACTCTTTAATATGCTCTTTGGCCATGGTGTAACCTGCATGGAAATTGTACACGTAATAAATCAAAAACGAGTGCGAGTGTTTGACCGGGGTATCCAGACACCGAGAAACAGATGAAAGCACGAGGCCGCAGGCCGAGTGCTTTTATTGTTTCGAGGTGTCTGGAGACCCCGGTCAAACATGACGCATGAGTTTTTGATATGGCTTCTCAATCGGCGCCTAATTGCAAACAAAAGAAAACAAGAGAACAAAAGAATGCAAAAATCACATAGGCGTGTGATTTTTGCCTTCTTTTGTTTAATCAGCCCACAGTTTGTGATGATGATGTCCGTGTTTTTCGCAACTGAAGCTTGTTTTTTTCAAATTGTCACAATTTGCATTGAGTGGCATCCTGCTAGTTCCGAAACATGGACGGTTTGGCTCAGGATGAATCTTGCCGGTTTCGACCACCCAAAAGTGTGCAAGAAGAAGATTCTTTGCTTGTACAGTCCAACCGTAAAAGTGCACAGTACAAAGACAAATGGGCCATTGAGGTTTTAAGAACGTGGTAAGCAACGCGCGAGCAAAAATTCTGTATACTTGACCCGGGAAGCGTGTTCAAAGATTATGATATTCACCGTGTGCAAAGTCTCGAAGAGAAGTTAGAAGCTGGAGAGTTTTTGCCTACAGTTTCTGAAACTTTAGAAATTGTAAACAGTGCGCGCGGAATGTTTAATTCAGGAACGTTTTTGAACATTAATTAAACTGAAGTATTGTTTTGCGTTCAATTTTTTTTGTTTTGATCTATAAATCTTGATGTCCAATGAGAAGAGAGATGAAAACCACGCGTGGTTTTGATATGTGATCCAAAACACGTGTGGTTTTCATCTGTGTTTTCATTGGGTATCAAAACTCATGCACGTGACGAATTTAGCCATTTTTTATTGGCTATCAAACTTATGAATTATTAATGAGTTTGAGAATAACAAGGGAACATCCCCAAGTTTATATTTACCTGCATAGGTATTTCCCCTTCAAAAATAGCCAGTTATGTAGCCCTCATTACTATGCATGTAAGCTTTATTTGCAATTTATAAACATCTCTTTAACAATCATCTGTCACATGTTGACCTGGTAACAGTTTGTGTGGCAAATATTAAAACATAAATAAAATAAATAACAGTGTATGCTGAATAAAATACTAGTTCATGTACATGTGGAATATCAATGAGTAAATCCAGGGTGATTCCTTTCATCAATGGCCTGAAAAAATCTTACATTTTGCCTTTCAAAGAATTATTTAATTTAGTGATAATAATTAATTACCTTTAATTGCTTTTGACAGTGTTTATAGCACAAAGGCTTGAGGGGCCGAAGTAAAAAACTGAAACAAATTATTCAAATTGAACACCACATTGTTGAGAACCTCAACTGGCCAGAGGCAAACCAGTTGGCTAGTTACAAGTCTAGAGTGGCCTAGAGTTTGAACTCGGGGCTACTGTGAAACAGATGTATGTAGTCATCAGAGCAGGACTCAAACCGGGACCTCTGGATTGTGAGTCAACGCACTGACCACTCGGCTAATTTCTCTCTACTTCATGATTTTTTAGGGACCATCACTGACTCTGAGTTCAGGTCAAACAGTAACTGGAGTGCGGACAATAGCGGCATACCTCTCTACCATATCACAACGCAAACTGCTTGGTAACTCAGCTCTGGAACGGGCTCAAGTTGATCAGTGGTTGGAGTACTGGCAGACGCAACTGGAATCTTATGTAAATGATGGATCACTGTTGAAAGGAGAATTAAGAGTGAGTTAGTGAGATAATTTTTCTTCTCTATTTTGCTCTCATTGGAATGCAGTTTGTATTGCAAACAATTTCAATTTCCTCAAGAGATGTTCCACTGGTGATCATATTTTCAATTTTCCTTTCTGGTTGTCACTCATTTCTCTTGATGTTAGCTTTGAGAATTTGATGATTCACTGGTACTGAACAATATCCTAACTGAGACAAGGTTGCTGAGTTAAAGCAGTATTGAAAATACTGTTTCAGTGGCAAGTTACGCATGCATGTATAATTTTCCTTTGAGGACAAGCAGTTCATGTTGTTGCTTCGGGGAACAAGAGAAAGAAGGGAACAAGAGAAAGAAAGAAATACAGCTGTAGTCTTTTTGTCATCTACTGTTCCTCTAGTTTTCACATGAAAAATGTTCCTTCTTGAACTTATTTATCTCTGTTAACTTGATGATCTAATATGCAAAGGATAAACTGCCTACAGTCTAAAATGTTCCAATGCCGGTTGCTTACTTTCCTACTACCTTGAAACAAGGTTGTCCCTTTTATGTAGCTGAGGAGCTACCTTGAGACTGGCCAGTATTCTTCTAATTAGATCAGTGTGGAAGTGACTGTTTGCTGCTATTTGTATGGTGTCCATGGATATCGTCATGCTGTAACAAAATGTTTCCTTCCTCCACCAAGCATCGAGGCCCATTTTCCCGACCTTTTTCATAGGTGATGAATTTAAGGCTAAGCTAAATAAAGCTCATCTGAATTTGATTTCTCCTCAGGATTTGAATAAATTCTTGTCTGGGACCGTATATCTCGTGGGCTTTCAGCTGACACTGGCTGACATCATGTTGTACTATGCTCTCCACCCTGTGATGACAGAGCTGAGTGTTCAGGAGAGAGAACAACTTGTTCACCTTTCCAGATGGTTTAATCAGGTAAATTTGACGATCACCTGAACACATTTGATAATACCAACAGTAACTAACAGTAGAATCCCGATTATTCAAACCTCCAATGAAAGCAAAAATTGATTTGAAAAATCAGGCAGCTCAAGAAATTGGGAGTAAAATTAATGTTCAACTGAAGGGAGGGAAATGATTTTTTGTTTGAGTTATCAGGAGGTTTGAAAAATTGAAGGTTTGAGAAATTGGGATTCCACTGCACTACTTGCTAAGGGCTCTCTATTCTCTATTCAGTCCTTCCACATAAGTGTTCAAAAAGAAATACAGCCCTGGGTATGGTTTATAGAGCTTTTACAGTGTGTAATTACAGGTTAACGCACTCAGCGAGTGCATTATCGGGATTTACCTGCACGAGTTCACTAACAATGAACGAGAAATTTCAATACCGCACGAGGCTTTGCGAGTGCGGTATTGAAAATTTCGAGTTTATTGTTAGTGAACGAGTGCAGGTAAATCCCGGTAATTCACGAGCAATGAGTGCGTTAACATTTTTATTATTCAAATTGAATACACTGCACAAAGAAATCGCCAAATTTTGAGTCAGCCGAAGCCATGGGGTAATGACAGTGGTGTATTGAATTTACACCACGGCTATTACACCACGATAATGACGTCAAGGAGGTTGTTTCGTCATAACCCAGTATCACGTGGTACAAATCAGCCAATCAGAAAATCGGAATTCGTACAGTGTATGAAAGTTGGATAATAATATTTAATATACAGTGGAACCCTACTAAGATGGCCACGGGCCATGAATTTGGCCGTATTAACAGAGCAGAGTTAAATTTCTTGATTGGTCTAAACTGAGTGATACCTTAAATATATCTCAATAATTTGCACTTCTAAACAACTGTTCTTTATTATAAGCATCCAGAATGTGGATATAACGTTGAATAATTGAAACTTGAATCGCAACATACTAACAATGAAAAGATAAACTTAACTGATTTGGGTGGCGATTTGAACAGGCAAAAATTATAAAGGATTGTACAGGTTGGGTTTGAGAATGGGCGGCTGCGGTAACTAGGTTTTCTTATAAGAAATGTATAAATGTTTCACCGGGCCATTAAAAAAGGCTGGCTGTAGTAACGGTGACATGAGGCAGGGTTCCACTGTGCATGCAATGGATCAAGTTCATGCGCTGATTGTTTACTGGTATGTGTCATTTGTTGGGTAGTAATTTGTGTTCTTGTTTGTTACTGATAAATTCAGGTTCAGTGTTATCCTGGAGTACGACAATATTTGCCTGAAGTACCGTTTTTACGTAACCTGCTCTACATTTGATGTTGTGTACATGACATATGTGGTATTAAGCTGAGATGTTTAAATAAATTATCTGAATTTCTAGTTAAGTGTTTATAATATAATAATTATGTCCTCATTAGCTCATGGCCAGCAGTGTGCTTTACACACAGGTTGAATAAAATATTACCATCTTTTTAAAACTAATTATGGGTTACACTACATATGAAGCATGGCAAGAGAGAATGAATTATACAATTTTAACCAGAGTAACGTTCCTATTTCTTAATATGTTTCTATCACTTGGTTACAGGACCATTTTTTAAATTAGAGGCTCTTCTTAGGGAGGGTGGGAAGGATGTTGTGTTGATGAATTTTTTTTCCAGGCCGGTCTCAATTTTCTTACTGTTGTACGTAATGTTTCGTTGTTTGCATTGAGCTTCTCAAGTCACGAACGCAGAAAAAATAAATCTCGCTAATTTAAAGCACAAGATGAATATTTTTGTGTTGGTTAGGCTCGATTTTCTGTCGCCGCAAGAGTCCGCAATTTCCCGAGTTGCGGCTAGAGATCGAATCGTTTGTTGTGGAAAATAGATGTGTGAATCGTGACTGATTGAAAATATATGTTTGTTGCACTTGACCAAATACTTCTGTCACTCCTACATGTATCTGTATCATCTCAGCTGGAAGATTTCGTCGCATTTTTAAGTTGTCGTCGCAAGCGTGAAAAATAGCGTTTGAACTGAAAGAGTATACAACATCGTATTAGCAGAAATTCGGAATCGGTAGATAACAGACCTATTATCTCGTTAACAATGATTCTTGAACGAGTAAAACAGAACAGTAACAATTCTAGTTCAGCGGGTAAATAATATTTTTAAAGCATGTGCGATAGAAATCAGCAGAAATTATCACAGATAAATAAACGACTTTGCTGCTCCAATATTTCCACATAAAAGCTGAGGACAAAGGGCAAAAAAGCGTTGGACACCCGTTTTGAATCGCGCAGAAATCATAACATTTACATTCAAGCCTAAAGTAATCCTGAATGATATCGAGTAACATAAATCCATTCACACAAGTTTTGTTTACATTCCATCAAGTAGAGTGTGAAGAGTGTGAAGCTATTGTTTCCAAATGCAAGCACGGTGCTTAAAAGTCATTTTCGACAGAACTTTGAATGAAAAAAAGTGTTTTATAAAAATTTTACAGGTTCAAGCAGATTTTCAGAGGTGCAGCACAAGGCTGTTTGCCATAGGCTAATGCCATCAGAAATAAATTGCCGGCAAAGTTAAATTATGCAAATTTTGAAATCGGCGACATGTCAAATTTTCACCGCCAGTCGATGGGACGCCAGCTGTCGCGAAAAAGATCTAATCACATTGAACGGCTTTCTTGTGAGCATTTCTCTCTCAACGGTCTTGGAAATGAGCTTTTTTAGTAACCGCTGTTTTGCCTAAATTATGAAGGGGAATTGACGGGATTAAATCTATAATTTTCATATCGCAAATTCTCGGCGACATACCTTCTGGCGATGTGTTACTCACAGTTTTTCGGGAAAAAAAGATAAAGATCAAAATCCGGTATCTTGTACTAAAAAAATAGCTTATTTTTGGTTTCCACAAGGAATGATAATATTTCCAGGGGGTGAGAGGCTAAAATGGAATTTCCGGAGGGGAGGGTCAGTCTATCCTGGGAGCCAATTTTGGAAAATCCAGAGGGGGGGAGGGGTCATACGAAAAAGCCCTTCCGTGGGGGGTATGGATATTTTCTGGAACCACACATTTCAAAGTCAGAAAAGTTGGGATTTTACATGTATTTTGTGTGACAATATGTTAAAGATAACCACTGCATTGTGGTTAAAGTGAACATTGTATTCTGGCCTGTGAAAAGCATGGTCAAATTCAGGGTACCAGTAGTTTTGTTTCCTTGATGGGTAGCAACTGTATTCATTTGATCCTTCACTTGAAGGTCATACGTCTAGTGCTCAGTACATACAATAAGTTCTCAGGTTGGCCTTTGGTCACAAAACTGTTGGTATTATTACATTTAGATCTCAGAAATAGATGGTTAACATTATGATTGTTAAATAACAGTGAATGATAACCATCTCCCGAGTTTTTGTTATGTATGCTGATATGAAGAAGTGGGCTGATGAGGGAGTACTCTCTCATATGGGCCATTTAGGTATGTGCAGCCCCAAAGGGGATGGTTTTTAGTTGTTTCGGTCCGAATTACATGTAGGTACACTGTACCTATTGATTCTGGCCACTTTGGTCTCACATAGGGTATGGTTTATGGACTGTAGTTGAATTGGCTAAACTGCGTTTTTCAGAAGAATCCATTCTACCTAATAAAAGAATTTTGAAAATAACGCAAAGCAAATATGCACGCTGATTGGTTTAAAACCATGTTTCTATAACTCAATAGAAACACAGAACTAGCATGAGCTGTTGATGTGATGATGGCGCGAACAAAGAGAATTTACATTTTGATGATCAAAGTAAACAAGTTGTTTTTCTTTTTCTTCGTCGCGTGAAAGTCACTCGTGAAAGTTTGGGAGAACTCGAAAAAACTGTGGAAACACTCGCCTTCGGCTCATGTTCCCACAGCATTTCTCGTTCTCCCAACTTTCACTCGTGTTTCTATAACTCGATAAAAACACGGCACTTGTTTTCTATTTCTTAAATATAAGCATTAGTTTAATACGGGTCTGAACTACAACTAATATTATAAAGCAGGTCTGAAACAGGGTCTTGAGTGTTTGTTCAGAAATCATAAATAAGGGTAGGGAAAATTGCAGATTTTGGTCTAAAAAACCGTCTTAAATAGGGTAAGGGTTTTGGGGAGTAGGCTGTGCACCCCAACCCAATTTTTCTGGAAGTACCCCCAGGAGAAGGGGGAGATGTGTGAATTCATACAAAAATAGTATTCAATTGTCACACAATGTCAATTTATTCTTATTTCAGAACACCACGCTAGCTACATGCAATTTAAGAGAAATGATATGCTTACATAGAACTTTTGTTCATCTATATTTTACATAATATTATATATATGTTCACCACCTTGCAAAATAGTTCCATTTGTTTTAATTCCTTTGTGGAATACCCTTTCTAGACTTCAGTAAATATTTACATAAAAATAATGTCTCACATTTATGCTTTCAGCATAATAAAGTACCTCTTAAACTTAATTAACCAAATATGAGCCATCAGGGCTCTAAAGGAGCTTCGAGTTTTAAACTCTGACTATTTCTATATACCAACTTACTCAATGGCATGGATTATTTTGTGGTTTAAACATATCTTTGGTTTGAAGTTTTTTTTTGTTTATTACATGAAGGAAGATAAATTTCAGATGCATCAGTTAATTTTAAACTGCACACCAGGAACACTGTTACAAACCACAACATAATCATGCACCGAGCTTGTTCACTTTACAACTGATTAACATATTCTTCTGTTTAAGTGCCACTATGATCAAATTTTTACCCCTTGATTTTTTTGGTTAATCACATAGAATTCTATGAAAGATTAAAAACGTTTACAATTATCTGCATTGGTTCAGGAGACATTTAAGTTTGAAAAATGAAAAATATGCAAATGAGATTACCGATGACGTCATACACTCAACCAAATATTACAGGAAGTATATCAATAGCACTATCTTGGTCAATTTGCAGCAGAAACCATTGAAACTTGGTAGGCTAATAGTTCTAAATGCAACACATCTACAGCTGCAACAATTTCCGTTCCCATGGCAACCCACTCTTTTCCAGTCCCCTCTAGTCTGATATCAATATTTTAGTGATTTTAAGCTTGTAAAGCATTAAACATGGCTATGAACTCAACCTAATGTGTTTATATGCTTGCTGGATTATGCAGATGAGGCACCATTGGCAAATATCAATATAGACCCTAAAAGTGGTCAGAAAAGTCTTTAATATTGTGGAGGTCTGGAACCTAGTATGTTGCCATGGTAACAAAATTGTTAAGCTCATATTGCAGAGCACCTCTAGTAGAATTTTACTGTAAAAATTCAAACATTTATTATACAAAATGACTGAGATATCCTTGGTTATCATATTTGATCAAAATGAGGTTGAGTTTATGACGTCATCACTTGGCTAATTTGCATATTTTAAAAACTTGAATATCTCTGGAATGAAAAGAGATATTTGAAAACAGTAAACAGCATTTTTACTCTTGTATAGACTACTTGTTTATGTCCTAAAATGGCTCGGATTTGAAGGATGCGATTTTCGTCATAGTGGCACTTTAACCCAGCTTTTTATTCATCTTGCTTAATAGCTCCTTTTCATGCTAGCTTGAGATTTAGACTCCCATGTCAAACAAGGAAACCAGTCTGGTGTGACATCTTCAGATGGACTAACTGACATGCTGTCAGTATAGTAGGCATTTTAATATGCATCGCTGTTTTGCAAATTGCATGTTGCATTGATGAACAACAACTCAAAACAATTATGGTCCTGTGTATACTTGCATGACCTTGTCTTGCAGTCGCAACAAGAATAAAAAATAATTAGTTAGTAATTTAGTTGAATGTCATCGGTTTCTGGTGCAAAAACCAGGAAAAATGTGTTCTCACATGCAGTATAGTAAGACTAGCATAAACTTAAATACTTAGCAATGTATTCCAAATAAATTTACAATTTAAAACTGTTAGTCTAACAAGCTAAAAACTGCATTGTATTTTGGGTTGACTTTGGCCCAGTTTTTTCTCGCAGTGCTTTTTCTGTCCCCATCCTCAGAATCATCATCAGCATTGTTTCGCTGCACTTTAGAAGAAGCAGCAGCAAATGGCTTTTGAGTACCAGTTACAGTAGCAGCTTGCTGATGGTTTGGGCCAGGGTTTGCCTGCTGCACTTGTGGCTGTCGCCGAGCATTTTGTTGGACATTGAGCGGCACCACTCTTGTTCGTTTAACAAATCTGTCACCAGACTCAATTTCCGAAATAAGTCGGCATGTTCCCCCAAGTATCAGCAGCTGAAAATATTGAAAGTACAACACCATGATCAATTTAAAAGGCAGTTTCACTGCGGTAAGTAACTCTTCACTCTGCAAATCAAACAGCATATTAAAATTCTTTACCAAACATAATCAAGCCAAAATCAATAAATGTAACTACAGGAGAATTATAATTTTCTGGTTACCTGCAAAGCAGCCACGATAGCAGAACATGTGGCCAGAATAATGTGATTAGCCTTAATCCAGTCCATGAGGTGTGTATAACAATCCTGGAAAAAAGTAATAATTACAAGTTAAATTATGAGGAATAATTATGTCAAAATAATACCTTTTTCACTGCTTGAAAATGAATATAAACATCATATTATAATGTACTAAAATGTGAGCATAGTCTAAATAACTAATAATATGCTAAAATTAGTTAACAATATTTTTGACTGTTGAATGCATCAAAACCAAATTGATTGCATTACATAACTGGTATTATTAAAACTGGATCATTGGATAATGCAATTCGAGAGTTTTCATTGGCTTAGCCATCATGGTATATGAACCATTATACCATGATCAACAAAAATGGGGAGTGTATGCGTGATTTTTTGGGCCTTTTTGTTTTTATTGTAGCCTAGTTTTCTTTTTTTGGGAGGCGTTTTTAATAAAACAATTATTCCACTCGCGCTTGTTGGATATGAGATGATTATAGCCAACTCGGCGCTACGCGCCTCGTTGGCTATCTATCATCTCATATCCAACGCGCGCTCATGGAATAATTGTTAAATAGCCAATTTTGATATATTAAAATTCAGTCCAACACAATAGACCTCAGCATGACCACACAAACTCTGTAGTTATTTTCCAGAGCCTCATGCTGAGGTCTACCGGTATTGTTTTAGGCTGAATTTTAATATATCGAAATTGGTCCATTGATTGTGTTAAATTCTATACCAGTAATTGAAAAAATTAGATGAAAGAGAAGTGTGGGAACTAAAAAGTTATAAGTAAGTTTACTTACCATCCTAGTGCTCAACCAACAAAAGTATGCTTAATTACATTGTGCATTTATACAAATTACCTTTAATCTCTCCTTTGTGGTATCATTATCAACAAAACAGGATTTGTCAGAACTTGACTTGTGTTCTAGGTTTAGTGGCTTAAGACCACAGCATTCAAACTATAAAGAAAGTATTAAATAAATGAACTATTAGTTTAATACTGTTAAGTCTCCCATAGTCAGACAATGTAGGGACTATTATCGAGTGACAGACCTTGAATGGGAACTGTTTCTTTCTGAGCCTTTATCTTGGGAGTCTACAAAATTAATACGCTGTTTACCTTACTGACTGTGTTATCAGGCTCATGATTTTGGGCACTTTGCTAAGGAGGTTTCGCCTAATTGGAGGCTCATGTGCAGCTAGTATAAGAATTTTCAAAGTCTTCCTACAGAAGCGCACTGTCATAGTAAACTTTTGACAGATACATGTAACCCACTGGTTTCATAGATAAGTTAAATGGTATTGTGCCAACAGTGAAATATAATAAATAACATTACAGTCGGAATGCTTAAATTTTTAACTATGAATAAAGTAAATAATAGTACCTCTTTTTGAATAATGATTCTAGCTTCATCAGATGTTTGGTTCCAGTTTGCAGTGACATGGTCTGAGATCTATTTTAATGAAGTAGATCAATTTACTAAGAATAAAATGTCATGAAATACTTCTTATATTAACTCCTAATCTGGGGTATCTATGTCTGAACAGAAAAAAATATAGTGCCCCTCCGGGCAAGGGGTCTCAATAAGAGCTGAACAACTGGCAAAATTGACAAGCTGTGAGGACTATGACTGGGGGGAATATGATCAATCTACACTTAATTATTTAGTCCTACACTTTTACTGTTGCCCCTCAGGTTGCGACCACCTCTCCTGAGCAACCAGTTTTCCAAAATACCAAATGTTCCCAAGTCAATAATATATTTGGAACCTCTTGTAAGTGACCACCTCTCGTAAGCGACTGCAACCACTTTTAGAGCTAAAAATTTGAAATATTCTTTTGTTTTTAACCTCCTGTAAGTGACCACTGGACAGATAATAGAGAGGAAATTGGTTAATAAGGTGTTGTAACATTGTCGCATTCCTGGGTAGTACTTGATCTTTTCTCAAAATTGACTTTTCACATGAATAAAACATTTAAAACATTGGGTAAGTCTCTGTAGACACCATATGCTAATGAGGCAAAATGTTGACCCAATATGGTCTAAGCTCTCGTAAGCGACCAGCTTCTGTAAGCAACCACCTTGGCTTGACATTTTGGGTGGTCGCTCTTGGGAGGTTCGACTGTATTTTAATTCTTCATCCAATTTTATCCAACACTGGGGAAAATGTTTTTTAACTCATTACTCACCTTATCTTTCTCAATGTAGAGATAAATAGATACTCCAAGTTCCATCAGAAGTAACAGTAACATCAGGCCAAAGTACTGATAGAAAAAAAAACCATGAAAAAAATTGCATTAATATAATTGTTATTAATACAATGCTGATGTGTCTTGAAGATTTAACGGAGGACACCCTTCCTCTTGTTGTTTGGATGTGTGGAGAGGTTTGAGCATCTATGATACTACAAGGTCACATACTACAACTCGGTCGTAGAAGTAAAACTGACACAGTTGCATGAGATCCATCCTGCTCTGTTGTCGTTTCTCAAATAAAACTGATCAAGTTTTTTGAGGACCATTTGTAAAGTACATGTACCTTGGAAGCATGAGTACCATTTAATTTGATACTTACCACTCTCAGAAGGGTTTGCTTCAACAAAAGGATTCCACATGCTCCCATAAATCCTGCATAAAAAGTTGAGTTAATGAAATATAAACAAGACAGTAATAAGTTTTAAATTCATAACTCTACTTAGCTAACACAATGACTTTTAAGTGGTCACAGCATGGATGTGGGTAGGCATTCGGTATTTCAGCTGGCTTGATGTTACTTGTAGCAGGGTGATAACTTTGAAAGTTACATTTGTTAGAAATTATTACTGAAAGATCCTAAGCCCAAGTGGTATCTCTTAAATAAGAGAATTATCGTAAAAAAGGAATTTTAATGAGAGGAGTAGAACAATAATAAACTAAAGAAAGAACAGTATAGTGAGCAAGGAAAGCCATATACCCCCCCCCCCCCAAAAAAAAAAAAAAAAAAAACAGGTATGTCAGTACAAAAAGAAATACCAAGGGAGAGGGGTTTAACCCAAAGGGGGGACTTTCATATAAAAAGGACGAGAGGGGGGAGTGCTTGTCGTGCCTTTAAGGGGTTAAAAAAGTAGTTTTGGTACCCCTTTGGGTGTTCAACCTCAAGTGGTCCATAGTAGGAGCTTTTGTGGTACCGTTTTTAGAGCATTGAACTGAAAAATTCAGTGTAGTTTTAGAATTGGTACCTCGAAAAGGGGTGAAAACGATTTCAAGCCACGCCCACGAAACGGGATCTTGGGGGTTCTTTTCAAAATTGTATGAGCACCCCATCCTTTTATTTTGAATCCCCCGTGGGTGTTGAACAAAGGGTAACCTCTTGTACTCACCAATAATAAATACAAATGACGACAAAACAATGTAACCAATAGTAACATACTGTTGAGAAATGAAGAGCAAAATATGTTTTAACCTAAAAATCTATATGAGAGCCAAAAAAATATAGAAAGATATTAATATACATGATTATAATTTTCATTACTGAATACTACCGGATTATGAAAAAGCCCCATGTTTTTCTCAATGCGAACTCAGATGGATCTGGTGGGGAAGGGGGGGTGGGTGGGTGGGTGCCCAGGGAGTGGCAGGCTGCGATAGTGTGGTTGGAAAGCTGGCTTTGTCTCCACAGCTTGTAGATCATATTTGTTTGGATTTCCCCTCCATGTCCTGTGTGCAGGTATACCCAATCTGTCACAGTGACTACAAATGATAGTATTCTGGCGAAGAACTGTTTTCGCCCAATTCCCCTTCCTGCAGAACAAAAGTAACAAATAAAACTCACCAGATTACCAGCCAGATGTTTATACTCTGTGTCCAGTGTGGTAACCCATATGCCAACACCAAGCATGACAGCACCTCCAAGCTGATGAGAGAGAACACCACAACAAATTAAACCAACAGAATGTTAATCAGTAGAAGTCTGAGTATGCACCCTATTCCAACACCTGGGGCAAGAGCTGAGCAAAACAAACACAACCCCAGGAGGAAGGGGATACTGTCACCCTACATACTAGGGGTGGACCATTTGATTCTTGAGGGAGGGGGTGGGTGATTTTCAGAGAGAATATCCTGCAAGTATGTACTTGTACCAAAAAAAAAATTCATGCACCTGACCGATGCCAAAAAAAATTTCTCACATGTTAAATGAGCCGAAAATGCATGTTACACAAGGAAAAAATATCATGCATACACACGTTGTGCAACAAACATTCTCAGTACATGAAAGGATTAGAAAAAGTACATGCCAAAACCAAATTAACCCCCTGTCCCCCCCCCCCAAAAAAAAAATTGAAATGGTCCACCCCTTATCCTTGTGTATTAGGGCCAGTGTATTGTCCTTGGACGTTGGTGGTGTTTTTAAAAAAGCATGACAGCACCTCCAAGCTAATGAGAGAACAGCACAAGAAACCAACAGAATGTTAATTAGCTTTAATTGTCTGATTATCAGGGTTGGATAAAGGTTTTTACTTAGCAGAATGGGGTAACTAACTGGTGAGGTAAACAAATTTTAAAAGCTGCATGTCATCTCGAAGGGGGGGGGGGGGTGTGCGCACCCCTTGCACCTTTCCCCTAGATCCCTTTTCCAGCAAATGTGGCAAGAGGTGAGGATAAAACAAGGAGCCAAAACGTTTCCTGGGGGGAGGAGGGAGGGGTACACTGACTCCTAGCATATTTTGGGTGGAGTTTGCATTCAGCTGCGAAAAGAATCGTTCCTTAGATTTTAATCAGTGCGCGAGCAAAAAGAACTCTTGTTTGGTTGTCTGCAAGTTTGACATGACTTGTCCATTTAAGCTTTAGACAGCTGTGCGCTCTGAATAAACATTTAACTCCACGCTCCTTTATCATTATATCCCTGATCTATATTGGCTTTTTTACTTTCGCATATTGCCTGAAAATGGCAGAGATTGGAAGACTTTCTTCGCTCACCTGTTTTGAGCTGTCAAGTACTTTTTTCATAAGTACTTACAAACATGGTGACGATAAATCACCGGTGTTGTTCCATACAAATTAAAAACCTGTGATCCCGTTGCAATAACAATGAAGCTGTCAAGATCATCGTCTGTAGCAAATGATGTTTTATGACCGCAATAAAATAAAAAAAGGCTTATGAGCCAGCAAAACCGGAGCGAGTAGGAAGCATTTCGCTGGTTTATTAAACTTATCGCAATGTGCAAATCATGAGCGTCATGCGGTCATATCGTATTAAAAACATCGCAAAAATGTTTCATTAAGAAATCAAATCAGTTTAGTCCTTCTTTAATAGAAAAGTATAATAATCCGATAATGGCTGAGAAGCCGATTCCTCAAATTTTGAATGCGGAGGTGAATGAAACTCGACTCACTGAAAAAGCGGCGACAGTTTGATTGGAGGCTGTGACTAAAAGTGGGACGGGGACGTGGGACTTGGGACGCGAGGACTCATAGGGACGTGGGGACGTGGGGACGTGGGGACGTGGGGACGTGGGGACGTGGGGACGTGGGGACGTGGGGACGTGGGGACGTGGGGACGTGGGGACGTGGGGACGTGGGGACGTGGGGACGTGGGGACGTGGGGACGTGGGGACGTGGGGACGTGGGGACGTGGGGACGTGGGGACGTGGGGACGTGGGGACGTGGGACTTGGGGACGCGGGGACGTGGGACTCGGGAACGCCGGGGACGCCGGGGACGCCGGGACTTGGGACGCGGGACTCGGGGACGCGGGACCTACGGGACTCGAAGACGTGATAAACAAACAACACCTGATTTTTTCGTTGAATTTGTTAATTACAATTTTCGGTGCTCTCGAGAAAGGTATTAATTATGCTGGAGAGTTTGTAAGCAGACTAGTAGCTGATGATTTCCAGCGTCCGTGGTTCGGCCTGATATGTTTGCATTGTGAGGGCTCTGGGTGGACGTTTCCACTCTTTTTCTAGCTCGAGATCATTACGAGAAGTATCTGCACATTCTAGGAATGAAACTGAAAGAAATCTTGATTTTCGGACAACGGTTTTCCTGAAGTAAACATCGAGAAAGAAAGAAAACACAGTTACTTACCCGGAAAGTTCTCCATGGCTCCCCACGAGGTTTAAAGCCCCCTGCGTTTAAACTATTATGTACCGGTCGGGGCTTTCACGGTAGCATAGCCAAGCAAACATATCAGGCCGAACCACGGACGCTGGAAATCATCAGCTACTAGACTGCTTACAAACTCTCCAGCATAATTAATACCTTTCTCGAGAGCATCGAAAATTGTAATTAACAAATTCAGCGAAAAAATCAGGTGTTGTTTGTTTATCACGTCCCCGAGTCCCGCGTCCCAAGTCCCGGCATCCCCGGCGTTCCCAAGTCCCAAGTCCCACGTCCCCACGTCCCCACGTCCCCACGTCCCCACGTCCCCACGTCCCCACGTCCCCACGTCCCCACGTCCCCACGTCCCCACGTCCCCACGTCCCCACGTCCCCACGTCCCCGCGTCCCCACGTCCCCACGTCCCCGCGTCCCCGCGTCCCCGAGTCCCACGTCCCGAAGTCCCCGAGTCCTCGCGTCCCAAGTCCCACGTCCCCGTCCCACTTTTAGTCACAGCCTTGATTGGATTTCTCTTCGGTATTGCGAGAACAAACTTTGACTGAACATGTCGGGATTGTCGCGGTCACATGCTGTTCTCTTTATGAACTGCAGTTGTTAATATAGCAATCCCGCTAAATCGTTCCAAATTAAACTATTTGTGCGAAACATGCTGGTTATGAAAATATTGGCATTTGTAATAAGTGCGTGATCTAACCGGCAAGCCGGGATCATGTAATTTTACAGACAACGAGCACGCGATGTTAAATCGCTTCCTCTGTCATCGGCAAATCAACTAAAACGAAGTGCTCGTGGTTTTGGTACGTAAACAAAAACATGCAATGCAGATTTGTACAGTATTTTGTTGTCTGTCGAAGAATACAGGTCGCTTTGAGTTAAATCGTAATTTATCACGTCCGCTGATTTGCCCGTTGTTCCAGTTCATTTAGCGTGTGTGCCAGACACGAATACCGAACACAAAATTGCTCGAAGACTGACATTGGTTACGCTTTTTGAGTCTTCGGTTTGCACAAATCTCTGACAAATATATAAAAAGAATCCATATCATATAACTTACCCAAACCAAACAGTTCAAGGTGAAGATACTCCAGCGAACGAACACGGAGCATTTATCCATATGAACCATGGTGGTTTGCTGTCTTTGAAGGCAGTACGAAGTCTGCTACATGACTCTAATTAAAGTACACAAAAGTGCAGATCGTCTAGCCCCTTCATAACGATGACAGTTTTCGTGAAACCAGTGCGTTTGTAATCATGACAGCGATTAATATATATTCATTTCCGGAAAGAGACGCAGAAAAGCGTGCTTTATGGCCGCCAAGTTTAGACGCTTGAACAAATGTTTTGTAATGCAAACCAGGTCAAAGGGTCAGTTTTTTGAGACTGAATAAAAGCTTTGAAAGGGTGGGCATGTAAATTACCATTGTTCTTAAAGCAAATGCAATTAAGTAACTCAGTCTTGAAGCTTTTCAAATATGTTCATATGCACTAGCGTTCATGTATTGGAAAGAACGTCAAAGAAATAATGTTTTCAACTATTTGTAACATCCTCATCTGTCGAGCGCCGTGAATTCACGTACAAGCGATTGAATGCGTATTACCGTTTAAAGAAAAGAAAACTTCTGCAATTTTAATTTCACGGTTATTTGATAGCCGCCATCTAAAAATACAAACAGATTTCGAAAGCCTGTGCTCGAAGCTTAATTGCATTTGCCCAATTAATTGACATGTGTTCCAAATCACTCTTGATCTAGTAAACAGTTGAAACAAACTTTGTGTCAACATTGAAGTTATCGCTGATATTAAAAGAAGGTCTGAACGATGTAAACCACTTCCCTTTTAGCAATTCTACACTCAGAAGGCATGATTAAAACTGTACGAGTTGAAACACTTTCCGCAAACTTTTCACTTACCAAAATTAAGAACGAAAATGTGAATAGAGTGTACTTCACACACAGACCCATGGCGTAGTTATTTCCTGAATCTGTCCCAGCAATAAGTCTTGTCGTTTACAAACTTGTAAAGCAATTTTCTTTCCTGGATATAAATTACCGGCAAAATGCGCCAGCCTGTAAAGCGATTTTCTTTCAATGAACTCCAGCGTCGAAACAATTTTTCCCACTGAACTAGAATGTCTGGCGCGTCACTCGTACAGTTAAATAATTTCTCATTCGCTGTTAATTGTAAACTCGGCAGTTTCTTATTCTTATTTGAAAATAATGGTTTTCAAAAGAAAATAAACTATTGGCGGCTTTCATAAATCTTCACAGTGGTAGGTTACCTTACCTTAATTAGTCCATTGGACCAGGAAATATTACATCTGACCCTTACATGTAATATATAAACACACATAAAATCAGCTATTGCTAGTTTAATTCTCTTTGATCTTCTCAAATCCAAGCATATTAATCAGTCCCCTTTTCTTTATTACTAGCATTTTTTCTACGTTACCCCTAACAGTTTTCTAAAACTGTTACCTGCAATCCCGGGGGGGTACTCCCTATAACGATGGCCTACACGGGGAGGCTCCGCCCGAAAGGGGTACCTTTTTCAGGCTTCAGGTATATGAAAGGGTAGGGATTTCATAAGTTGAGGTATATAAAAGGGTAGGGAAATCGGTCATTTAGGTATTTACAAGGGCCTTTAATTAAAGTATTTCGAATAGACGCACTTATGGCTGTATCAGTTTATTTGTTTAAAAGCACTACATGAAAATGACAACAAGAAGGGCTTAGAAAGGGGGTGCAATGTTCTAAAGTAGGTATATAAAAGGGGTACCTTTTCACCCCCCCTCCCTCCCCCCGGGTCTGCAATTGGTCTCGCCGTTCATGTATCCGTCATTTACTACTCATCTGGTGATTTTGAAAAATAATATTCGGCAAGCATACTTGTACCAAACAAAAATTATCATGATGCCCAAGACCAATGCCGAAAAAAGAATTCGCGCCCGTAAAAGCATGCTATCTGAAGAAAAATATCATGCATACATACGTCTCGAGACAAAAAATCCTAGTGCATGAAAGAGCTACAAAAAATTAAAACATTCGTGTCTGTACAAAATCAACCACACCTCCTTTCAAAAATCAAATGGCCTTAAGTGCCGGTTCTGGAAATTTCCGATGGCATTTCAATGTGTAATTTCCAGTTTGCTGTACCGGACTACAAAGATGTTTTTGAAAAAAAAAACAAGAAAGCTAGAGGTCAGCCCTGCGACATATACTCAATACTATATTCTTTGCGGAAATTTCTCTTCCAGTTGATCATTGCCTCCAGAATTTTGAGTTGAATAGCCGTTACCAGTTCAGAAAATTTACTGGTTTTGGATTTTCCACCGATAACATTGCCATGAAATCAATGACTTTATTTGAATCAATGACTTTCCTTTTGCAAGGAGGAACACTTGGCTCAGAAGCTAGTTTGCAGGTTTTCCATGAAAATCCATCAAGATACAAAAAAATAAGAATCTAAAATATATCAAATACTATGGGATTAAAATCAGTTAAAATCAGTTAAAATTAGTTAAAATTTCAAAAGATTTAAAATCAAAATTTCGTACTAGCCAAAATAAATTCCTTGGTGCCAAGCTTGTCTGGAAGCATATTCCATTGTTTCGCCGCATAATATTGAAATGAATTGAAACCATGTTTCGTACTATTTTACCTTGGGTGATGAAAGTATGTTTTTCCCTCTTAAATTATACTTATGGTCTCTAGTCTAAATTAGATTCATTATACTTAAGGGAGCTCTGCCCTGGAAACAGCTATTAATGGTGATAAGCATATCCTGAATGCGCCGACTCTCTAAAGTACTCCCTATACCAATCCTCTGAAATAGTTCCTTGTATGGTGCTGTTTTATCTTTAAAAACATATGTGGGGGCGCGCACATTCACCCTCTCTAATTTATTAGTGTTGCGAGATCCACAATGATGCCAAACTTGGCTTCAGTAGTAAACATTCGGTAATATAAATGCACGATATTTTTACTGGTAAAATGTTCTTAGATCTATTTAGTGCATTTACTTGCCCACCAACTTTTCGGCAAACAGAAACAATATGTGCGCCAAATCTTAACTTGTTGTCAATAGTAACACCAAGGAGCTTAATTTACTTTCGATATTCATATCATAATCTGTCCTGCCCAGCCCTCAAACCATTTGTCCGAGTCCAGGAAGTTTTTTTTCCTGTGGCACGAAACGGTCAGGTAACGTCTGTATATGGCCTATCAGGCCGGCGCTTATCCCGGTTTCTGTAGCATGAAGCGACTAAGAGTATCCCCCCCCCCCCACACCCCCGGATGGGATGCTAGTCCATCGCATGGTTACCCCCAGCATTAAGTCCACCATTACCATTTTATACACCTGGGTGGAGAGAGGCACTGTGAAAGTAGTGTCTTGCCCAGGAAAACAACACAATGCCCCCGGCGAGGGCTCGAACCCTGACCGCTCGATCTGAAGTCGAGTTGCCTACGTGTTGCCGTACCCACCTCTTAAGGAAAAACGGGAGAGAGGGTGGGTACGACTATACGTAGACTTGAGGGCACCGCACGTCACATTTTGTATGAAACAACTAGCAGCGTATTCAATTAGGAGACACCCAAACACAACGTAACAGTTAAGTGTGAGATTTTATTAATAGTTTATACACGTATGAAAATAGCATAGAACGTGTTACTCGAGTTAGCCTCCTCTTAACGCAATGATGTAAAATAAAATAAGAAAACTTATATGAACCTTAAAACTAACCTTTGTGTAGTGTTCACAATCTCATTATGGATGGTTCTTCGTGCGTATGCTATTACTGCGTGACTAAACTGTAAAAGGGGGCAAGTTTCTAAAGAAACTGTGGTGCTGCGTCGGTGGGAGTATTACAAGATAATTTGGTTTTATCAACTGGGTTGATAATGTGAATTGTCCACCGTAAAGAGATTCGGAAGCTGACGTTTCGAGCGTTAGCCCTTCGTCGGAGCGAATCAAGGAATTGTGGGTTGTGTGTGGTTTATATACAGAAATGTGGAGCTACGCTATTGGTTGGTGCCTGGCAACGTGAAAAACAACAGAATGAATTAGTTGAATGAAAAGCGTTCGTTGATACCGTGAGGATTAAGAGTGCCGATTTGAAAAATAAATCTTTGTTCAAGAGTTTTGCGGCTTTCTGTGCCTCCTTGATGTAGGGTGTTGTTACCTTTTATCGATTGTTGACATTTTTTGTAAGATTATTCATCGGAGTGCTGGGAGCCCTGTGCCTCCCATAAGGTTTAGCGGCCCGAGAAGAACCGGCGGGAAAAGCAGTCGCCATGTTGGACGGATGTTGTTGTATTTTGTACATGAGGATTTCCAAGCTCCTACATTATGTGAGTTCTCTAGTTAAAGGCCAAGAAAGGTCAGCTTTAAAAGTTTCATATTCACTTATTCCTTGTAAATTTTTATTCTAGCGAATCGTCGAATAAGTTCAGAAGTGGAAGTGAATCTGACTATTTGTCCTGATATCGATGTCGGAGTTAATTTGGAAATAAAGACTGTTATGTGACTACATAGGGAGAGGCCGCAGACTGCCATATGTTGCTTAGAATGATTCGGCAGATTAAAGTGTCTAGCAACCGGTTTAGAAGCGTCTTTATCGTCTTTCTCTACGTCGCGAAGGTGTTCTCGGAAACGGTCGCCTAGTCGTCTACCTGTCGGCGCCACTTCCTCTACCAGAGAGGAACTATAACTGCTGTTAATTCGTTTCATCCGGCTCTTAAGTATACCTGGGAAATTTCCAATACTTCTTTGGCATTTCTAGATATCAAAGTTTCTGTCGAAGGCAACGGTTTATGCACCAGTGTGCACTACAAACCCACAGATTCTCATAGCTATTTGTTGTATTCATCTTCACATCCATCACACGTCAAGAATTCTATTCCTTATTCTCAGTTTCTTAGACTTCGTCGCCTTTGTAGTGAGGACTCTGATTTTTCCTTTAAATCAGAGGAAATGTGCAATTTTTTCGACAAACGGGGATATCCTGCCTCTGTTGTTCAAGCAGGCCATCATCGTGCCCAACAAATTGATCGGCAGTCAGCACTACAAACGTCTCAGAAGGAGAATAATAATAGAATTCCATTCACCCTCACATTTCACCCTCACAATCACGCAGTAAAATCCATCATTCTCAAAAACTTTAAATTACTTCAAAATGATCCCGATACTGGTAGAATCTTTTCGCAACCGCCATTAATTTCATTCAAACGCGACAAAAACATAGGTAACTTTTTAGTTAGAAGTGCATTCAAAACGAGTGAACAACCTGGAACTTTTAAATGCGCACGCGCGCGATGTAAAACATGTCCTTTCATTTACAACGTTGAGAAATTGTCGGGACCCAAGCGATCCATTAAGATCACAGATCAATTTACCTGTACCTCAGCCAATGTCATCTACTGTATAACTTGCACTCTTTGCAAAAAGTTATATATCGGCGAAACAGGTAGACGACTAGGCGACCGTTTCCGAGAACACCTTCGCGACATAGAGAAAGACGATAAAGACGCTTCTAAACCGGTTGCTAGACACTTTAATCTGCCGAATCATTCTAAGCAACATATGGCAGTCTGCGGCCTCTCCCTACATCAAGGAGGCACAGAAAGCCGCAAAATTCTTGAACAAAGATTTATTTTTCAAATCGGCACTCTTAATCCTCACGGTATCAACGAACGCTTTTCATTCAACTAATTCATTCTGTTGTTTTTCACGTTGCCAGGCACCAACCAATAGCGTAGCTCCACATTTCTGTATATAAACCACACACAACCCACAATTCCTTGATTCGCTCCGACGAAGGGCTAACGCTCGAAACGTCAGCTTCCGAATCTCTTTACGGTGGACAATTCACATTATCAACCCAGTTGATAAAACCAAATTATCTTGTAAACTGTAAAAGGATCGGCAGATTGAGTGATATGAATCGTTACAAGCACACAGGGAGGTTTTTGGTTAACGATCGCATGCAATGTTTTGCTTTGGCATACTTTCCGCTTGCGAAGCTTTGCTATTGGTTCAAAAATCAATGCTCGTGCAACCTGGCTTATCCAATCAGAACAAACCTGTTTTCCTTTTATAGCCAATCATGTGCAAAATTAAAACTGACTGTGAACTGGGTTTTCGACAGTTTCCCGCGCTTGGCACCGGGCGCAAGGTTTTTCTTTCCATGAAGTGTTATCTGTACTCCATGTGAAGTTGCATCTTCAACAGTAGTCGTTTTTGCCACTAAAAGATTGAAATACACTCTTTTCGCCATAGGTAGTTACGTTTTCCATTGTCATTTGGTACAAAATCTACGTAAGCTCGGCCTCATGCCGTCGTTTCACACTAGTTTGGCTGAAGACTCAGCAGCGAGCCTGATCTGGTGCAAGGGTTATGCTATATCATGGTTTCTACTATATGTAAGCCGTCGTTTAAAAAGACAAACGTGTTTGGTTAAGTCGCTTCTAACTTAATCTTACATGTAACTTAATGTCTGCGTTGTCCAGTAACATTGTTCCACACCGCTTCAACTCATCCTACAAGGTTGACATTTACTTTCCCGTTCTGCCTGGCATATTGCTCACACATCCTACTAAAGTGCCAGAAGCCAAACTGTAGTTGTGTACCTAAAGCTTCCAAAACCAACCAAGTAACGTCCTGAAAAAATGCGATTCCACCGTCATCACCCACACAAAAACGACTCGGCAATTCTCATCTCCATCTATGAGGTAAAATATTTCTTCAGTTTAGTTTTAATTGCAATTCCCTTGCTGATCGAAACTATCTACTACACGACAACCGTTGCAATCCTCGCCATATCTTGCTGGTTCAAGAATCAGTGCTTCACTTTTTTGATTTTCTTTCCTGGCGGCGCCCATCTGAGAAGAGACGTGTCCACGGACAGTACTGGCTTGCGGTAGTGCGCACTCTTGACATGCTCCTCGACAAGTTTCGGTGTGACGCATATGACGTGCTGACCTTTCCAGTATTTCACCATGTTTAAAGACTGCAGCGTGTTGATGATGTCCTCTTGTGTTATACTCGTCATGTTGCTGGTCAAAAAAACGAAAACAAGCATTATGGACCAATAAGAAACGAGATAAAGAAGCAGACTCAATGTTTTAGCGATCACAAGCTTTCGACGATGTCACAGAGTCTTTCCCAAGTGAATGTGGCGGAAATCTATTTGTCACGTGACCTTGGGTGAACTAAGTCACGTGCCAAATTATCCCCGTATAAGGTCGGGGACTGGCACAGAATTTCCGAGGCCTCACGAATAGCCCAATAGGCCAATTTCGAATTACATTTAGCCTCTTTCTCAAAAGCGAGTCTTGGTGCTCATCCTTTCATATGAAAATGAGATTTCATTCACATGCAAATTAAACTCATTTTTATATGAATGGTTGTGCACCAGGCCTCGTTTTGAAAGAGAGGCTGGGAAATGCTCTATTTCGGTGTATTAAAATTCAGCACGGGGCTCCGGGGAATATGTTGCAGGTCAAAATGAAATTCAGGTTAAAATGAAATTCCTTTGTTCTTTACCCTGATTATTCAAGGACCATGAATAATTAGAGTTAGAAGACAAAGGAAATTGAGAATCAAACTAGGTTAAAATCATTTTAAATGTTTTTCTTTTAGGTGTTTGATTAGTTTGCTTGGTATTTGTTCCCATTGGGATAATTAGGCCTTTATATACCACTCCTTGTGAATATCACACCACTTGACGCCGACCAGTTTACTCGAGGCTGTTTTTTCCTTATTGTTTTTATTGTTGTTTTAAATAGCGTGTAACGTTTTTTCTTATATTCCTTGGCCTGTAACCTGTATTCAGTGTGTTTTGTAAATAAACTCGACCATTGCTGGCGGCTCCCTCCACTATTTGTTTGTTCCTTGTCTCTTCTACTTATAATAGAAATGTTTTCTATTCGGCTGAGCGAAGCGAAAGAGAATAGAACCTGAATTTCATTTTGACCTGCAACAAATACATCCCACAAACTCTGTAGTTATTCCCCGGAGTCTCGTGCTGAGGTCTACTGCTTTTGGCTGAATTTTAATAAATCGAAACTGATCTATTCTCCTTCTAAAGTTGTTTTATCTATTGACTATTTTCATCAACAATCACTGCTAACTTTAAGGTAGTGCAATTACGTCGTGCGATGCCTGTAAAGCCTGGTTTTCACCGACGCAAGCACAATAATTCTTATTTCACCGTGAAAACGGCCTCGACGTTGCCATAAGCACAAGCGCAAGGATCAAAATTTAATCGATCGTTTCATAGTGTATTTCCTGGGCTTCAATCTGCTCTTATAAGATCCTTTTTGAATCGTACAAAGTAACGTTCAAAAGTTCGATGCGCTCGCAAGGATAACGGCGTAAAAACTATTTTCCTGTACACATATTTGTTGACAAAACCTCCTGTTTCCAAAGTACACGAGGGACACAATCCCCGCACTCACCTGAGATCTTTAATTGAAAGTGTTCCTCTGAAGTTCCGTAGTATATCTAACAGAATCCAGGACCAGTAGCTTCTGTAACTTAACTTGCCCAGATCAGATAAGGGTTTTTCTGGCGATCCAACCATCTGCTCGATTTTTGACAGCTCATAACCTGGCAGAAACAGCGAAGAAACATTGGAGAATAAAATGTGGCAACCATCTAGACAATTAAGGCCTTATGTGTCCGATGGCGCGACGAGGAATGATGCTGACCTAGGCGATTTACCACAGAGAAGAATAAGGGCTGTTTTGTAGTCGAACTTAGCCTGCAGAACAGCAGTAATTTTTTGCGTATTTGAGGCGAGCGCGAAGCGCGAGTTGCGTGCGAGGGAAGGAACGCTAAAAAATCCCCTCGCGCTCAAAGACTACAGGCGGATTTTTCCCCACTCGCGTGCGCGCTCGTGTATCGCGCTGGCCCCCCTAATCCGCCTGTTCTGCAGGCTAAGTGGAACTTAAATGTCACATTGATAGATCATGTATGCTGCTTGAGGCCGGTCAAGGTTTAACCTTATTGGTATGACGGGTTGGACAAGAAATGAGTCCCAATTTGAGATGGGAGACGATTCATCAACGCAAGTTTATCTCTATTGATTCACCTTTAAATGGCAAGGAAAGTCACTGTGAGTAAATTCAATTAATCAGTGTTTTGAAGTTGTGAAAGTTTGTTTGAATGTTTGTAGCTCGGCGTTATAATGGCGCGTAATCCCGTGTGTCTCTGTACAATTTTAAGTAAAAAATGAGCCAATTTAATTCGAGTTTACCTCTCTGATCGTCGTTGTATTTGAGAGAATTTCTGTGGAATGCACTTAACGAATATTTTTAAACTCGATTTACAGTAGAAAGTAGTAGAAAGTCTCATTTGAAGTGATTCGCAACCACTGACAGAAATTGTTTTCGTAGTACAACTTAAAACTTTCCACCAAATTTCACACCGAAGAAACAATTTTGGAGAACTTAACTGGTGAACTAAATGCAACTAACATAAAGTAGTTCAAAGTAAATCTGTTCTTTAATACATCTTTCTTTGTCTAGTATTTGAGTTACTCGTTCGTTCGCTCGTTAGATTTTTTTACGAATGGTTCGTAGGCGGCGCGTAAACCGTTTCGTTTCCCACAACAAGAAATCTCAAGAGGTGAGCATGAAGTGCACTTACTGAAAGCTATCAAGAATTTTCCAAATCCTTTCCTCTGGTATGGTGGCAATGTTAAAATGCATGCTACATTGTTTCCATCTGGTGACTCTTTCTCCTAAGAAACCAAAAATCCAACATAACCCTTACAACATCAGTTACTGAATTACTTTACCGTATTACTGTTCATGTATGTAGTAAAAGGTAAGGTAAAGATTAGGTTTACACTAGAGGAGATTTTCGGATTCGTAAATGTTTCCGGATTCATCAATTTTAGAGTACTCGGCGTTTACACTGAAAGGATATTCGGATTTCTAACCATTTACACACGACGACAACTCCAGGAACATTCATGATGAAATGGTTAACAAGCTGTTCGTTGCCTCGACAACGAGAAACAAAATGACGCCAAAAGAAAAGGTAGGGGTAGGTTGAAACAGTCTGAAGTTTTCTTTCCACTCGCCGAACACGTTGTTGTCAATCATGTAGTCCCACCAGGCATTTGGCCGGGTCTTATCCAGAATCGCCCAGGATTTCGATCGTGCCATCTCATCTCGAGTGCCGAGGGCGTCAACATTGTTCGCGTCGATTATTTTTGGTTTCAATTCTGAGGAATGTGGCATTACCCATCATAAAAGATTGCCTGGACCTGTAACAAAATGAGGCAGCCAGCGACCGCCATCGATGGCATCAATATGACTACGATTGGTATCCGGTCACCTCGCCACCAGGGAATTTCGCCACCAACCAACTCGCCACCAAGAAACCACCTCGCCACCAACCAACTCGCCACCAAGTGAAGTCTCCTCGCCACCAAACACAAACAAAAAGATAAACTATAGCAAAGTAGTTGAGGTGAATTAGCTGTTCGTGCGAAGTTTGTTTGCTTGTCTGTATACGAATTACGATGTCAACATGTTTTCGGTGACGTGGTACAAATTACGATGTCAACAATGAAAACTCGAAATCGTAGATATCCCCGATCGTCCGAAAAAAAAAAGAATCTAAATCTGGTGGTATCAGCATTGGAATGTTGGCAGAACTCGCACTGCCACTCGATCTCAGCTCCTTCACGAACTGCTGCACGGTACACTTCAAGTGATATCCCAGTGTTGCAGACTCGATGGTTCCAACGGAAACAGCCATCGCATTGAAGGCCCTGTTGACGAGGCCGGACAGGTTCCTTGCATGTTATGCAGTTGATGATCTGCGCAGATGCCATAATCGTAAATTGAACCGTGGATGTAAAGCGTGAATCGTAAATCGTAATTTGACGGGTAAGCGGTCGTGATCGTATGATCGAATAATCGACCTTTATGTTCTCTTCTCTTTTTTTTCGGACGATCGGGGATATCTGCGATTTCGAGTTTTCATTGTTGACATCGTAATTTGTCCGTAATTTGTACCACGGCACCGAAAACATGTTGACATCGTAATTCGTATACAGACAAGCAAACAAACTTCGCACGAACAGCTAATTCACCTCAACTACTTTGCTATAGTTTATCTTTTTGTTTGTGTTTGGTGGCGAGGAGACTTCACTAGGTGGCGAGTTGGTTGGTGGCGAGGTGGTTTCTTGGTGGCGAGTTGGTTGGTGGCGAAATTCCCTGGTGGCGAGGTAACCGGATACCAATCCTCCATTTTGATTCTACTGCAAACTCTAAAGTTCGCAGGCGAAAAAACATCCGGATTCGAGAGAAAATCGTTTACACGACACAACTCTCCGGATTTAAAAGTTTTCGGATTCAAAGTCCGGATTCAAAATCTTTGGAGACATGACCAAACCGGGGAGTTTTTATTTTGGATTCGTCCACTTGTGTGTAAACGACAAAACCAATCCGGTACTTAAACAATCCGGAATCGTCACGAATCCGGAACAATTTCCTCCAGTGTAAACCTTGTCTGCATACGAGCCAAGTGGCCCATCAGGCCGGAGCTTATCCCAGTTTCTGTAGCATGAAGCGACTAGAAGTATTTCTACTCCACCCTGGATGGGATGCTAGTCCATCGCAGGGTTACCCCCAGCATTAAATTCGCCGGTACCCATTTATACACGTGGGTGAAGAGAGGCACTGTGAGAGTTGGGCCAAAGTAAACGCTTGTAAATTCAACAAAACTACATCAGGGAAGAATTACAGCGTGGAAAATAAGGCCACTTCCTCTGGTTTCCACTAAACTTTCGAGTGTCTCTTGGCAGTTAGTAAGAGCAATTTCTATCCTGGTAGGTTACAATTACAAAATGTCATCCAACTGCTTTAGAGCAATCAAAAATGAAACTCTAACAAGAATACCACACTCCAGCAGTATTTTCTAACAAAATCTGGTTGATGAGACCCTTTTCAAAAAGGGCTGCCTATTATAAATTATGTTGTAAGTATTAAAATTAGCCTTACTAACCTTGTTTTAAGTTGATAATTCACTGAGAAGACTTTTTATTCTCAAACGCGGTCAGTGAGGCTAATTTTAATGCATACAAAAGAATTTCAAATTGGCAGCCATTTATAAAAAGGGTTATCCAAAACAACGATTCATATGCCTGTTCCATAATGACCAGGGGGCACTTCCTTAAAAGGTTTGATGCAGGGGAGGGGTGCCCTACCTTTGAGAAATATCCAACAAGGTGTGCTCCTTCCTTATCCACTTCTGTTAGTAAGTAAAACAGGAAAGGTTCCACATCAAAGTACAAAGTCTTGTGGTCAAGGAATAATTTTGCTAGCAGACAAATGTTCTGGCAATATAACTGCAACAGACAATTTTGGAAAACATCAGGCAATAAGAATGACCTTAAAAAAAGTTAAAGGACAAGGGTGCACACATGAAACTAACTACAGTGATAAATCCTTCTCAAACATCGTCAAGTTTAAACAAAGGAAATCATGACCGTGATGGTGTTTAGATAGCTGATCTTAATTAGCATAGATTTTGACGATTTTAATTCTCCATTTTCTCCTTAGTGTTAGTTTTGATTGAGAAGGTATATCAAACACTCGAGACAGTGTTTGACCACATTTCCAAACACCTTGAAGTTCATAAAAAAAGGTTTTGCTGTGTGTCATATTTTCAACTCTCTTCTCACTGTTTGGAAATGTGGTCAAACAAGGTCTCTTGTATTTGATATATTACATGAAAATCCTTGTTGATCACAGAATTAATGGCAAATCAAAGCAATGGCTGTTTTCACTCTAAAGGCAGATAATCTGTCTAAGACAAATAATTAACAATTATCCTGCGAAATCACGCGGAATATCGTCTGATACTTAGCCAACGAGGCCGTAGGCCGAGTTGGCTAAAATCAGACGATATTCCGCGAGATTGAGCAGGATAATTGTTTTATTATTCAAGAAATTGATAACAAAACAGCCTAACATTTTTAAATCTCTCTGTCGACAGCATCATGACCATATTTTGATAGTGTTACAATTTGTTGAATAGTAATCCAGGACAACGTTCATTTTAGATGATCTGTCAGGCCCAGGTTGTTCAAAAGGTGGCTAAATAAATGGTATCTGCCAGATAAATCACTTAGGGTTAGGGTTAGGGTTAGGGTTAGGTTGGTTTTGTTAACACTTATCCACTGGATAGTGACTTATACAGCAGATACCATTATCCAGCCTCTTAACAACTGGGGCATGATTATCTGTCTATTAACTAAAGCCAGAAGGATCGGTTGAATTAAGAAAGTATATATATGTGATGGTTGACATATTCAGAGTAGTGGAATTGTAAAGTTCTGTGTCTAAGCACAAATCCATGCTCTATCAATCTAATGTGAATCAGAGACGAGAGAACTAAAATCACCTTGAAGAGTTTATCAATCTTAAATTCACATCAAGATGGATAGTTCATCTGAAAGTCTTGACGGATCATCCGTCTCTTCTGAGAAAATAGCCAATAAATATTAATTGTTTTCTAGGGTACCTTATGTTCCTTTCCATCCACTTCATAAACAGATATTGTCCCTTTGCGATATATTTCCTTTCCAGGAGGCTGCCGCATCGTACACTTTCCCTGCAGAACAAGTTTGGAATCTAACATATACCTTGTAAGTGAACAAAACTTAACAACATGAGGACCTAGAGTGCTGGAAGCCAAAAGCAAATCTCCAAAATAATACTAAACCTCATGCTTGAACAACTCTGTATGATTGTCATGTTTTCAAAACCTTACCAAGTGTTCTTTGTAAGTTTTCTCAAACTTCATATACTTGATGCAGTATTCACATATCCACAGTTTGCACTGTTTGCCAAACTCCTCAGGAAAAGGTGAAAAGTACCATGCATCTATCTCATATTTGCCAAACTGAATTTTATCCACAAACTTTATCTTGGTAATCTAAAAGTAATAAGAAATAAAACAAACAATGAAACCAAACATCATGTTAATTTGTTTCAACCATAATTTTCATATCAATGTAAAGGTTAAGTCTGCATATGAGTCATGTGAGGCCATCAGGCTGCAGCTAATCTCCGGTTTCATTTAAGCAACTAGGAGTATTTTTACTCCCCCTTGGATGGGATGCTAGTCCATCGCAGGGTTATCCCCAGCATTAAATTTGCCGGTACCCATTTATACCTCTGGGTAGAGAGAGGCACTGTGAGAGTTAAGTGTCTTGCCCAAGAACACAACACAATGTTCCCGGATAAGGCTCGAACATGGACTGCTCAATCTTAAGGTGAGCGCACACTAACCACGAGGCCTCATTGCTTCCACTCACTTAATTTTCATATCAAGAAAAGAAAATGTCTTACATGTATGTACATTAAGCTTCATATAAACACAAGAATTGCAATCAGTTCTTATTTCTCTCAATAGGAGCTGAGCCCATGACTTTCACTTCCATTGATCTTTACAAAACTACTGCCTGTGCATTTTCTAGCTCCAGATGCCAAATATCACAAGGGTGATCAAGGTCGCTTGCAAGAGGTGGTCACTTACGAGGTTCCAAACATAGCGATTTGACTTGGAAACTTTTGGTATTCTGGAAAATTGGTCGTTTACGAGAGGTGGTCGCAAGCCAAGGTGCAACTGTATTCATTTGTAATCTTCACCATCCACACTTATATTACAAACTTACAAAGTGACCAGAGCACTGCACCAGTATCATAGACGCCATGGGTTCGAATCCCGTTCAGGCCTGAATTTTTTCAGGCTTTAATTTCACAACTGGTTTAGTTGTGTGCATAACTGCGATGATCAATCATGTCTTCACAACAACAGAATGTTGAAAAACCTTCCACGTTTACTACTTGATACATTAACAACTACTTTGGTAACACGGTACATTGCGGATTTCCTTTCAGTATTAAGATTTTAAGTTACCGCTTCATGTTCTTTTTCTAGTGCTGCTGTTGTTGGATCCATTTCAGCATAGGTCTGCAACAAATCAAAAGTACATGTAAATCTACATGGAACCATTGTCCATCGCATTGTCAATCATTATCATACATGATTACATGTAGCTCATGTTTTTGATCCATCTACATGAAAGCTTTACTGCAGGAGTTAAAAACGTGAACACTTTGATTTGATCTGACAGGAGAGTTGTGTACTAGTTAACGAAACACAACAAAGTTTGACAGAACACTTGAGTAAACCACAAACCAAATTACTGCAAGTTGCTGTTTGTAGTTTCATTAACAGCAGAAGGGAAAGTGATTTTCACAGGTGGGCAAAACTTTCTAAGCTGAAATTTTTTATAGGAAAAACTTTCCTCTAGATGGGCAAACCAGGTGGGCAATATATCATAGCAGCCAGTCAATTTGCCAGTATCTGGCCCTTTGAAACCCTTGAATAGGCCATTTCCGAATTACCTTTAGCCTCTTTCTCAAAGCGAGTCTTGGTGCTCATCCTTTCATATGAAAATGAGATTTCATTCATATGCAAATTAAACTCATTTTCATATGAATGATCGTGCACCAGGCCTCGCTTTGAAAGAGAGGCTTTAGGTAACTCGGAAATGGTCTATTGGCTTTTCCCTTGATACACAATAACATTCCATAAATATGTCTGGTGTTCACATGTAAAATGTCCGTATCTAGACCATGTTATACAGATTTAAAATATAGATAGGACCCTGCGCGCGCTCTGATTGGTCAAAAACCTATGTTTTATCAAAGTATAAAACAGAGAAAATGTGTGTTTTATTGTTTTGCGCGCGTAAAATCTATATTTTAAAGCAAATGAAGAAGCCTAAGCTGTGTATTACACTGTGATAAAACACTCCGATCATTTGAGAACACTCGATAAATGTAGAAAACACGCCTGCGGCTCGTGTTTTCTACATTTCCCTCGTGTTCTCAAATGCCCGTCGTGTTTTATCACAGTGTAATACACGGCTTAGGCTTCTTTATTTGTTAAATATTCAATTCAACTCAATTTTTATTTCTATAATTATTTTGAATTTTATAATTTAAAGGATTACACAACCCGAATATAGCAAAGGTAATCGAGGCAGGTTGTGCTATTTACAATCATGTTTAGCAAAGTGATTTTAAAACAGGTAAGCTAAATGAACAATCAAAGTCTTCCATTATAGATAATAGTTATTCAATAAAGTTTACTTACCTTTTGAACGTGATTAATCTCGTCATGTTTACGTTTCTGATTTCTTGTCAGTTTCCTTTCAGGGCCGTCAACATCAACTTTCTCCTCAACAATAGGTACATGTACACTAACATGATCTTTCTGTTGAAGATCAAC
This sequence comes from Micromussa lordhowensis, assembly GCA_964020085.1. Lineage (NCBI taxonomy): Eukaryota > Metazoa > Cnidaria > Anthozoa > Scleractinia > Lobophylliidae > Micromussa > Micromussa lordhowensis. Next base: position 3,731,413 of record OZ026596.1, on the reverse strand, counting down.
TCTTTCCATCGGCACCCACTCATCCAAACGCCTGTTGACTAAAACCAAAGAGAGAATCTCTTTTATAATGGAAGAAGTCATTTAAACTGGAAATACATTTTATACCAAATGAAAAGGAAGATAGCAAAACAAACTTTAGACAACTCAGTTCCATGCTTAAAATAGCAATTCTCCATACTGACTGCCACAGGATCTGTTTGGAATATGTGTTGCTTCAAAATATATTTGTACCCCACACAGACAGTTTTTTTGGTTTGCAGACTCACAACCACTCACTCCTCTGGAATTTCTTTTCTGACAATTTAGTGGAAAATCAAGTTAATATCCACTAGTTTGAGAATTTGCTCATTATCATCACTCTGAGAAGAAATCAGATTACTAATTGCTCTTGTGAGGGTTTGCATATTTCAGTTTTTACAAGTCTAGCCAGCTGTCCAATGAATATTCTTGAAACGTTCAAGACAATACAGAAATACAGCATACAGCTATAAACATGGGTTATTGACCAAGTGTGAGGTCAAGATGGCTGGATATTGGCCGAGTTCTTTTTTTGCGTATTGATGGGCCGAGACGGCGTTGAGGTCAATAAACATGCAAAAAACAGAACAAGGCCAATATCAAGTCATCTTGACCAAAGAAGCTTGGTCAATAAAGGATTTATTATATGGCTTTTGGGGAAATTTTTCTCGCAGGACAAGGCGGGTAGTCCCGAGCGGGCAAGATGGCTCCATCTTGCCCACTCGGGAAGCCAATCACAGTGCAGGATTTGATTCATCTTGCCCCCTCACGGAGCTAACCATATAATAATAATAATTATATCTCCCAGATGTTATGTGTACTGTGATAGGTCTATTTTACAGGATGCATACTGCAGTATCCCTTTTCTCCGCAGTGTGAGAACTTATGAACACCATACCATACAGAATCCTTGTTTTTTCCCAACAATTTCTATCACAAGTGAATTGCACTTTGGCCATAAATTGAAGGAAGAAAACGTTATCAGTCTCTTGTGGTGTGGACCTTAAGCTTGATTAATTACAAGTAGATCAGATATGTTACATGTGCAACATAGTGAATATATCAAATGAATATATGAAAGATCATAAATTTGAACTGTGGAGAAAGATATGAAGACATACTTAGATCATCATCGCAGCTATGCACAGGACTTAAGTAGTTGTGAAATTAAAGCTTGAAAACAAATTCAGGCCTGAAAGGGATTTGAACCCATGACCTCTGTGATACCAGTGTAGTGCTCTACCAACTGAGTCGTTTTCTGATTTTTTCGGAAGGCGCGAAGTGCCATAAGCGTGATCCTCGTGTGTGGAGCGCGCGAGCCTCACATGCCTGCAGGCATGTGGTAAGACATGTCGTTTTTAAAGAAGAAATCAGTGTAAACTGAGGTTGACAAGCCTACACGACTTTGTGACATTTGTACCTTTGCCGTTCTCTGTTCGGTCTCTCAACCTTTTTCAGTTTTTGTTGCTTCACTCGTGTTTATGAAGGGCACTTCATGTTGTGTTATTAAGATGAACTTTTAGTAGAGCTGAGCCTTTAGACTGTACTATAGCAAATTTTAGGTCATTGAACTAAGCCGAACAATGGCATATACAACATTCAACATCAACATAGTCAACAGACTTGCGCATAAACAGCTACATTTGAATCATGTGGTGTCAGAATGAACAGAAGGAGGAATAAACCTATGCATCGAGCTCGAGAAACATAAGCTCGATCAAATATGTGCAAGAAACATAAGAACGTCTGTAGACAAATGTATAGCTTTCTCGAAGTAAAGCTACGGCGTCTCCGAAGAAAAACGTACGAGGACAAATATGATATCCATAATAAGAATCTACATACTGTACTTGCATGCAGTTTTTAAATAATCAAACAGCTGGGCATGGCGTCACAATATATGATGCAAGTAAACAACATGTTCATGGTATATTCCATATTTGTCCCTCGATTGGAGACATATCTTGCGTTAGAAATGAGCCTAAACAATGCATAAACACAGGGCAAATTACAGAGGTGTCAAACTCCGTAAAGCGAAATGCCGATAACAGCGGAAACCATGCAAACACGAGTGAAGCAACAAAAGCGTTGAGAGACCGAAAAGAGAACAGCAAATGTACAAATGTAATGAACCGTAGGAGTCGTGAAGGCTAGTCAACCTCATTTTGTACCGATACAGTCGATGTTATCTGCTCTTCCATGATGCTTTTGAGTGGACAAATAACGATAATTGTCGGGCGTTCGACTGAAAGCATTTGGCGAGTTGGAAGCGCTGTTTTTTGCCAAAACAAACAGCTGAAATTTCAGGCTTTTTTTGAGAAGCGATTCCACAGCTTCCTTTTGCTCCGATTTCAAAACAAATCCTAAATCGCTCGCAAGCGCATCCAAGTCAACGTCACCCATTTTCTCGTGAGTAAAATACTGTCTTTACTGTAAAACTGATACAGAGCCTATATCTTTTTGATGAGATGTGATTGACATTTGATGGCAGGCTGTGTCTGAATTAAACCAATGGGAATTTCCCATTGCTGGAAGAACGGGTAATTTTGAACAAATTTGATGAATGCATGGCGGACAGTCGTATTTTGAAGCGTCTCTCCCCATTCTCCCTCGCCATTTTTACACTCGCTCCAGACCTTTCATTCGTTGCTCACGTTTGCAAAAAATACCACTGTTTTGCAGTCTACATTTTTTTCAGGCTTTAATTTCACAACTGCTTTAGTTGTGTGTACAACTGCGATGATCAGTCATATAGTGCATAGTGTTGGGCATAAGTATGTCAAGGTTAAAATACGTTTTTCATTTAAAATATTAACAAGCTTGATTTTTATTTGACTTTGTTTTGGGTTAACATAACTTAGGGAAAGAATTTAAGTCAAAAAATCAAGTAAAATCAAGCTGGTTTGAAGTTTAAAGATGATTTCCAGTCCGTATTGTGCACCCTCGAGAGTTTGGTTGCGATTCTTGTTTTGTTTTATGTAAGACTTCGTTCTTTCTCATATAACTTGATGAAACAACTTTGCAGCTGAAAAAATCAGTGGAGCTGTTGGAAAAAGAATTTGCAAGGCCTTTAAGATATTATGTTGTTCGTAACAAATAACATTGATTCGCATTCCATCAAGTGAGAACTTACAACGTTTATAAACTGAGACTGCGCAGTAGGACTGGAAATCAACTTTAACCCAAAGCAAAACAAAATTTCAACCACCAAATATCTCTTTAAAACATTGAAACTAATACAAAAAAATACCTAAGACACCTAGTTTTTACAATGCCATTTTTATACCCAGTTTCCCGTGTACGAAAACTATTGGAAATGCATGACGTCATAAAACACGAACTGAAAAGGTGCGCATGAACAATGTCTCATATCATGACGTCATTTCGTAGCCATATCATTGTGCACAATTTTTCCGTCATGTCTCTCGACACAGCCATATGACACCGATAACTTCATAATTTCACTGAAAATTAGGTTTTGAAATATGTTGACACTGATTCAGCTGATTTTTTGGTAAGTTTTGAGCGCAAATGTGACGAAGATCTTCAACTCCTAAATTAGCAAGGCTGGAAGGTGAAAGAAAACAACTTACATCCGTGATAATGAACGTAATACTCCTTTTTTCCATCTTCCACTGGCCTAATGTGTATAATCTCAGCAGGATCTATTAAGGAAAGCGAAAAACATCAGCGAAGAATCAACGATGGTCACGGAGAAAGCCAAAGCATTATGACTCATCAAAATTTCTCGTACGCCATTGTTGATCGCTCGGTCGCTGAACCAAACACTGTCTTTCTGCATCTAATACCGCAAGTTCCGATGTTCTTCGAGTCTTTGAGCTTTTTTCGTCTAATTTTTTAGGTTTTGAACCTAGATCGCCCTTCTCTTCGCCAGTTTCAAGGCCTTCTTTCTTGATTTCTCCGTTGACACCCGGCATGTTGTTGTCGGAGTCCATGTGGCGGGAAGTCAATCCCGTCCTGCTTAGCGAAAACATAATCGCAGCCGTCATTTGGGTCGTAACGCAACGCCGAGTGGAAAGAAACTTTGCGTGACTCGAAAAAAACGGATTTTAAAAAACCCCTTTGCCCTACCCCATTTTCCCCCAGTTTTGAACTACCGTTTACAAGGAGTAAGCCATCAGTTGTATACTCTGTACGCGCGTGACTTGCAGAGGATGAATTAGGAGCAGGATGAGATAGGAACGGACAAAAATCTGCTCTCATTGATTCAGTACGCAACGAGCTATCAAGGCCAATCAAGATGATCTATTGGCGCTGTAAGTGCTGTCAAAAACTGCACTCTGGCCACCCATAAACCTGATTGACTTGCACTACAAGTAATCAAAGTTCGTGAATGGAGCTGGAACGGGGTTTCTCTAACATCTCAGTTGGTTCCCCTGCATTTCCCTCAGTGCTAAAGTAAACCTCCATTTTTGTTCTGTTGTTTCCCAGGCCAGCTACATCTAGCAACAGAAACAGGTAGCAAAGAATTCCCCACGCCACCTTTAGCAAAAAAAGCAAACGTTCTTAGCACAGCTGCCAATCCCCTGTAAAACCATACTTATCAAATAAAGTTTAGTTTACTTTACTTACGTTTCGAAAAGAGAAACAATGGAATGGTAAATAGAGTTAAATATGGTGAAAAAAGATCAATTGTGTGCAATTGCACTCGGAAAGAGAAAATCAATTATGAAGGTTTCACTCAAAATGGTTGCTATGGCAACCAGCCACAGCCTTTTGAGGTAGTGTTTTATAGTATTGACGCCAACACTTCTTGCTCTTTTACAAAACAAAATTCGACTGTCAAACAGGCATATCGTGCAAGCTTATGTTTTGTTCTGTGCAACGAACCTAAGTTTTGACAGTTAATTCTTGTTTCCATTGCTTTTAACAGGCTTAATTTGGAAATAACCTTATTTTCCACCGCACTCAGTGGACAAATCATCTCATGTCACGTGGCAGGCGTTAAAATGTTACGATTTTTTTAGTTTATTGCATCACGACACTATTGGTCTTTGATTAGCCCATGTTTCAGAAACTCTTCTTAAATACTTTGCAAAGTAGAAATGTTGGCGTGAAGTCAGTCGGTGCAAAAGTAGACATTTGAGAAAGATGCACTTTAAGTTTCTTACACGAAGAATTAATCATTTAACAAGCCACAAACAGAGGAAAGGGGGTTCAGATTGGATCTCAGGGGAGAGGGTGTAATGGTTGTTCTATTTTGTAAAACGTTACTGCAGTTGTAGGAAATATTCGTTTTCATAAGGGAAATGAATGAGCCTGTGATGGTAATTCGAGGCAAAGCTTTTCACAAGTAGTTATATCAATCGAGTTGTACATGTCTTTGAAGATTTTTCTATATCGTTTCGTTCATATATGTTAAAACTAATCTGTACTTTTGGTCACGGTCTTATAGTAAACAACAGTTGCTATGGCCGTTGCTACGTAAAAAAATTTATACCTCTGTGTACTTTCCTTAAATTTCACACTCATCTAGAGGAAAATTCGGCAAGATTGTTTGACAGTGTTTTTGACAAGTGTTCAAGGGTCTTAAATTTTCTATTTTCAAGAAATTGACTTTTTCATGAGCATCACCGTATTTTAGGGTATCATACCACCTTAAAATTACTAGTGTGGCCTCACAAAGAGAGAATGGAAGCCAGTTTTCTCGGCTGAGGAATGGATTCAACGGAACAAAACTGAAAAGACCACCCTCACATAAGAAAGGTAAGAATATTTGCCAAAGCCGACATACCGTCTTTTTTATCATTCAACGTAGCGAATCAGTTCAAATCCGACCATTTATGATCATGTACATGCGTTTTTTTATGTAACGGTATAATTAACTTTCTGTTTATTTATTCAAGCGGAACAGATGGTATAAGAACACAAATATAAGCTGTAAAGTCAATAAAACCTATACCTCGACAAACAAACAACACTCAACTGAAAGACTTATTCTCAAAAATGTCTTGAATTAAAATCAGCGCAATACTGAATAGAATCAAAAAAGGCAAAACTGAAATTTTAAGTCTTCATCAGTTGCAGTAACTGTAACGACAGTAAGATCCATTTTGCCCTATTGTTTTAGAGATGAATATCGGTCGTTTCTTCAGCTGGCCTTTGGCCACTGTTTTGCTTGCGTTTTTTTACAAAAAGTCGTCCTTTTTATAAGTGATCGTAATTAGTAACTTCTGCTAGTTCTCTTGAGTCCATTGAGTACGAATTGTGTTCGCGTAATAGGCCATAAAATATGCAAGTCGGACGACCAGTGGCATAAATTTGTTCTGAACTCATATCGCTGCCATATTATTTAACTGGTGCGAGGTTCGTATTTAATATTTTAGGGATTTTATAAGGTTGCTGTCGAGCCGAAAGCGAGTTCTATAAACTAGCAAACGTGGAGACTAATAAACCCCAATGTGGACAAACAGGTGAATCGTGCAAACGGTCAGCGAAACTTATACCGTATTACCTAATAAATGAGAGGGGGCTGCGGAAATTCGCAAGATATATTTTTACGTTGGCACTTATAAATTCGCTCTCGTGGCCTAGTTAAACTCAACTTTTCTGCCAAACGTGAAGAAAAACTTCCCACTTTTCATTTTACCAAAACGCTCCAATTTCAAGTGCCAGTAAAGAAGTTCCATACTCCTTGTGTGATTTTTTTTGCGAAAATATTAAGTGCCCCATTTAACGCAAACCTTGGCTGACGGATCTCAGTAAAAGTATTTTCTCGCAGTGATTTTTGCAGAAATTCTATGTTGAGGATATTAAGTGGGCCTCTTTTAAATGACGATCTTTGCCGCGGTGTTAGCTCAAAATCAAAACATATGCGCGAATTTTGAAGTACGTTTCGCGATCCGATTAGTAACATTTCCTAGATGCCATTACACCTTGATAGAGGTTTAAAGGTTGTTTTGGTATGTAAATTCAAGTTTCACATAGATATTATGGGAAAGCGTGACCGTGTACAGTTGCACCCTAATCATTTCAGACCTAACATCAACATCAAAACTCCCCTTAGCTCTTTAGATATATTTTCTTTAATGCCCTTCAGAGAATTTAAATTTAGGTCAATAATTTTTCTGCTAACATGAATAGATTAAAGATTCTGGCGAGCAAAAGTGAGAAATTATTTATTCGCTTGCGAACAAAGAGGTTGATGTTTTGCATCGATTTGCAACCAAAACTTTGCAGGTTCTTCGTCAAAGTCTTGAATTTATTTATTTCGACTTAGACCCTGCTTTCATGACAACGGAAGATCTGTCATCGAGTCTGCCAAGTAAGAGTGTGAAAAGCTTATTATGTATGTACACAAAGCAGACAAACGTATGAGTTTATTCACGCAATTTTGCATACTGCACGACAACATTGCATTTGTGAACTTTGCCCTGAGCCCTAGTCTTTTAGAAAACGCAATTGTTGTGTTTGATCTCTGTTAAAATTAATTGCCTGCCCGTGGCACGAAAACATCGGGATTTTTGACTGCTTGAGGGCTAGTGCTTCAGTTGCCGTTTCAGAAGTTTCGTGGTCTTACCATCAGGTGAGTCCTTTTAATTTTGTTGACCAATGCAAAAATTACGGACAGTGACTTAGACATTTATATTACCCTTTGGTGTCTTACTGAAAGTACGATAATAATCTATGTGAGGTATAACTGTGTAAAGGCCGGACTTGTTTCTGTCTAAATTAAAAAGGCCTGCTCTCTTCAAAACGTAGCCGACGATGCTAGTACTCAACGCATCAACAGACAAATTGAACAGTATGAATTTTGAAAAGGTAATTGTTATTTTTGAGAAGGTCGCTTTCGTGATGATTGTCCGATAAACAGGATTTCGCGAGAAATGAAAATACTGCTACTGCGCATTCAAGTTTCCCACAAACGCTGACGGATGAAACAACCGTGGAAAATCCGTTTGCCCTGCGAAGCTTGTAATTGTCAGCGGCCGTAGACATATTCAGTTGTCAGTTCCCCACTTAACCTCAACTGAACGCAATCTCTCCCTTACTCCCCATTCCCTTCCCCCCCCCCACCCCCCTCCCAAACGTCAAATTGGAATTTTGCTGCTCCACTCTACTGGCTGAAATTAACGTTGCTGAGGCCGGAGAAGACCACAACATAACTTATTGCCTCGAAAATGAACTGAAACATCTGTGCTTGGGCGAATTTAGGAGTATTCGGGGGATTTGGTCGAACCACCTAAATTTCAAATAATTAGACATTACAACACGCTGAATTGGCCTCATAGGGTCGGAAATCCCATTTCCGACGAACTCAATTTTAAAAATTTTCAGATGGAGGATGCCACCGGCCCCTTTATAACGGACCGCCTTCGCTCCGGCTGCGTGTCTACTTTTTTCTATTTACATTTTTGATTTCAAAAGAGAGAACCAGAATTGTCGGTGCGATCGCGTGTGCTGGTGAAAACGTCCTGTATACATTTGTTGTGCCCCGTTCCCAACATGAGTTCAAATGGATAATTTTGCTTTTCGTCGAAAATTCCCCGCACTACTCATCTAATCCCCAACAACCCCCTCCTCCCCGTTTACCCAATGTCTCTATAACAAAATTCTCAATCGTGATTGGTTCCCCGCGCGCCTATTTGTCACGTAATCGGCGCGCGATTACGTGGGTGTCCAATTACGGGTGTCCGATTTGAACTTTTTGTAATCGGACACCTGTAAATGGATACCCACGTGATTTCACGTCAATTACACGCGCTTTAATGGTTTCCTTAGCAAAGTTTTCTGCAGTTTTCAAAACTTAGGAAAAGCGCTACTGATGTTTTCGCTCAAAAGAAGTTCTCAAAAGACATTTTTAATTTCGAAATTTGTTATAGATACGGTTAATTAGTAATTGGACGTCGTGTCGTACACGGTATTCCCATCAGTGTATTTATGATAATCAATCAGCTACCTAACTACAATCAAAAAATAAAAATTCAGATAAAAAATAATTAAATAAAAACTGCTTTTCATGGAGGCAGCCGTAGAAAAAAAATTACTTAAAACGGTGGCGACTTAGTTTAGTCTTGAACTCGGTGAAGTTGCTTGTCTTGGTTCTTTTGGTAACTGCGCTCCACAGAAAGTTAGCGCAGAACAAGAGAATATCGCGACGACCCTTATTGTCTCTCCTTTGTTCACTAAAATTTGATTGCAGAACCAATTTATTTGTTGTCAACCATGTACCAAGGGTAGTGGACTGGGGCAGTGCTTCGGCGACAGGAGAGGAGGTAGCTTGTATACAGGCGCTCGAGGAATAATAGGGGGCGGTGAGTTTTAGCGCTGGCCGAGAGCGAGAACACTACTATTGTTACTTCTCGCACTCTGTTTTCTCGGGCGCCCGATACTCAGGCTTAGGAGGCTGTGCTATATTCAGACAACGAATTCTAAGCAGGAAAAACTAGGCAGAGCTATGATTGCTTAAAATAATCCGTCTTACCGAGACAAACCATGCAGCACGCTCGTTTCAAAGCAGCGGCGCGCGTGCGAATACGTCTACTTAAAGCGACGGCAACGAGAACGCCACAAAACAAAAGATTTAATGCGCAGAACAATAGCTGTGCACGTGCGTTATAATTCTTGGTACATTTCTTAGCCGTCCTCTGTAAACGACAACGTGAAATGACCAAGTTCTGGGTATTTTGGAGAACGTGAGCGACGGCGGCTTATTTTTCGTATTTTCTTTTGGAATTTCTTTTTGGAATTGTACGTTGGCATTGCATGTTAAGCTTGAGCAAGTTCTGAGACCGATAGACGTACTGAACAGATCTAGGCATGTGCGAAATTCGACGGTAAAATATAAATTCATTTTTTTCTAGGCGTCGTCCTTGGCGTCGCGGTCGTCGTTGCGTAAGGTCCCTAATGCGGCCTCAACGGCAGCGGCAACGTGAGAGCTGCCTGCAAAATAAGAAATTTCACAAGCCTAACAATGCCAACGCATAGAGATACAGCCAATGCTTGGGTCTTCACAAGAGCGCTAGTTTTGGTTTTTTGTTTTGACACTTTCGTTATCACTTTTGTTCAACGTTTTCTATTAGCTTTGGATAGGTCGTGTGGGAATGCTTAGGTTGTTTCGTCTAGTTACGTCAAACAATTTAGATACTTTTACGTATATTTGATACACATTAGTTTGTTTGGCTTTAATTTTAAGTTATTTGAACGTGAAACAGAAGTAGACGCGGAGCAAGTTTTTGCTCTGTACCGGCCAAGCTTAGTGCCCAACATCCCAACAATAAATGCGTGTGTCTTCTCAGCTAGAATTAAGCAATAGAGCACTTTTTCCGTGTTTATATAGCCTCATATTAACTCGAGGAGGGTTGGGAGAATTCGAGACAGTTATGCAAACCCTCGACTACGTCTCGGGTTTGCATAACTTCCGAGAATTCTCCCAACCCTCCGAGTGTGTAGATGAGGCTATTTAAACACGTAGAAAGTGCTGTATTGCTTTTATAAAATAATTCTCAAAAATACGCGCGAATCTCACGAACGTCACAACCGTGTTTACATACTCTCACCTAAACACACCTATCGACCAATGAGAGCGCGCGTAGTGGCTCAGTCATTTTATAATGTTGTTTTTAAGACAGCCACTATCAAAAACGAAAACGTTATAACATGTACATAATTACATAAGCCATCCATTAAAAAGGCAAGAAGTACAGTGAATACTGAACTGAAAGCTAAACAGTATACGAGACCGGCTGAACCGCACTCAACGGGCGTGAAAATTACTTATACGTTGCGGTAAGCCAATCTTCGCCGGGAGAAAAGATGGTGTCTGGTAAATTTACCCATAACTTAGCGCACGAAACTTAAACAACGATCATTAAAAACGCAAAGAAAAGTCATAACATCTTCAACCTAGCATACACAATGTCATTAGCGCAAGGAAATGTACAGCCACCATCTTTTTTTCCTCTAGAGGATTGCCGCGACTAGTCCTCGTTTGTCTCCTGATTGGTTGGAAATACCCAACGTTTTCTGTGATTGGTTTACGCATGTAATCGAGGAAGTCGTTCATGTAAAACCAATACATGTATACCTCAACAAAAGCATCGTACAAATTTAAGGGACTACGTATTTATTTTCGAGAGCTTTCGACAGCCAAGTCAATTGACGTGGTATGCTACTGCGTCCTTGCATGGTCTTGCATGTCTTTAACATCGCGGATCTTTCAAATAGTCTCAGTTGCTCAATTTTCTGATTATTTTTAAGCTGTTTATATTGTGGCTGAACAGTTTTACTGGTACTGTAGTGGCTGCGGTTTTAAGTTTACTAGTGCAGGAAAGCCACATCAGAAGTTCATCACTCAATTTAAAGAAATTACTGAAAATCTGCAACTTAATGCTCTCTCCCTCGGTTAAATTTCTTTCTACATTTTATTTGAGTGCGAACGGGCTTGCTAACTTGAGTTACACCGTAGGTTTTTCACAGAGAGCGATGAATTTCTAATGGGGGAATACAATTTGCAAATGTTTCTTCTGAATTGTGGTTTTTGTCCAACTGTGTGTGTTGGCTTAAATAGCCTCAACAAGGTGATAATTCTTCCAGATTCTTACAGTACTTCAATGACATATGGAAGGAGACATAGCTGGGAATCTTCAAGTCAAAACTAAGAACTTAATTAAATTTTCAGGTAAGACTGGTTAACGTAATTATTAATCACTGATAAGACATTTATTTTCATTTGCATCAAAGTCTATTCTACTCCTAAACTCTAAACTGGCAGTCTGCCTAGCCGGCTAATACGTGATTTTTTTTAAAAGAAGCAATGGCAGGCCTCACCTGTTTATCTTTCGGCACTACGATTTTAAACTTAGTTCATTCTAAAGTACAGGGCTTTTAAATGGGTTTATTCATTCTTGGCAAGAGCCGAGATGAAAAAGCATCCTGGATATATTTACAGACCGTTTTAATAAACTTTTTCCCCCGTTTCATAAGTATCAAGGGATGATTTTCAACCTGGAAAAACAGTTATATAGAAAATAAATAGCGAGATATCTACAACCTTGGTCACAAGGGCTCGGAAAATTCGTCCTATGTGCATTTTGCCCCTCCCCACCCCTGTGCAATGTTAACAAACCACTGCACTAGGGGTGCTGAGACTTATTCTGTAGTTGTTACGGATTATGATTTCATGTTTTTCGCATTTTCCAACACAATTTGTCCGCGGTTGCAGTATTTGTTGGTGAACAGTCAATGCATTTTAGATAGGTGCATGCGAAATAACTTCGAAGCGCTCTGTTATATTATTATGGCGAAATTCCACGCAATTCATTCAGTATTCAAAATATATAAGGCATATTTTGTCTGGAGTCAAGAATTCGAGTCAATATAAATTCTTCCTTATGCCGGGGAAGTTTGAGTTGAAGCCAAATCACGCAAGCATTGTTTTCTCTGTCATTTACTATCGTTCAACCTTCCCAGCCATGCGAAAAGCAAGTGCCCTGGAATAGAGAATTGCCGGTGTATGCAAGTTTCTTTTCCATCTCATTGCCGTGCGACATGTGTCTCTCCTCTGCAGAGGCCTCTTTCGTGCTGCATTGACCGTGCAACTCAGTGAAGAGGCTGGAGAGAGGAGAAAGAGATTGCGCAAAGGGAACACTGGCAAAGGTAACAGCGAAAATAGAGCTCCCGGTGGCAGTCGTCCTCTGTGTGCTCTCTTCCTCCTTCTCCATCCTCTACCCCCTCTGTAAAGGCAGCCTCTGCAGAGGAAGGAGCTGTGGGCACCCAAATAAATGCGGCGTGCCTTCGGATAAAAGGCCATTCTAGTTCAAGGTTAATTAATTTACTCGCGAATGTAATCCAAGCCGAGTGAGCCAATTGCATGCACTGCTCCAGGGTACTGTTAGGCTACTCACTGTCTAAGACAGAATAGATAATGGATAGAAGAGAACGAACTCCGTGAGAGAAAGCTAGTAGATTATACTATGTTTATTAAAACACATTCACGCAAATCAGCAGTCCTTAGAATGGAGAAATCAAATCTAGAATCCGAGATCCTTTTTAAGAGCCCCAATTAAGCCCAACTTGAGTTCCGGCTAGAATATACTACAAGTATAATGTTACATAAAACAGTCACCACTATCGAAGGTCAGTTTATTTTGTAGTTGACATTTAATTGTCTACTCTTTTGTGGAGATTCCTTTACAGAAATGTTCCGTATTCACTCGTAACTTGACGTAGTTTCGTGTTGTATTTCGTCCTTTCACTATGAAATTAAATTCACCGTATGAAGTTATTAAAATTCTGAGAATCCGAGCGGCATAAAAAAATGCAAGTTCCGAGACTTCTTTTTTGAAAGTCAAGCTTCCAAGATTTGCTTGAATTTTGGACAAACTTGTTTTGTTTTAATTTTCTGAAGCACCATATGGCTAACGTCGCGTGATTAAGGTCGAAATAACACGAGAGAATATTGACTGAGCGAATCCTGTTTTGAAAATACGGGTCTACTTAGTAGCTAGGTCTATTCACTACTGGGTCGACTGTATAGGCTCTAACACAGTAGGTCACGTGAAATTGACACGGTTTCTTTTTTGCGATCACGTCCGCGCAGATTTCATTTTAGGTTGGAAATTAACCAACGGTCATTATGCTTGTGTTTATAACAGGGGTAATCGCGTTTCCGTGCGGGTACCCGTCGCGGTTGGATTTAAAAAGTTGATGAACAGGATTTTCACCTATCATCAGTTGTACGAGAAACCGGTATATCAATTCCAACCACAGGAGTGAAGAACCCAATATACATGCGCGCCTGACTTCATCCACAAACTCTTTGACAGTCCGTGTGCGGTCCGCGCACAGAATGGCGAATTATTGCAAAGATTTCAGCTACGATTCGCGCAGATCTTGGTTCGTTTGTGGGTCTTCCTTTGTCGTACAATTCATCATCTTTGGAGTGCACAGTTCTGTGGGGATTTTCTTTATCGCCTTCGGAAGGGAATTTCATCGCAGTGAATCGGCTACAGGTAATTAATTGTTTTTAATCTTAATTGCTATGTCATTCGCTTTGGAAAAGATTTTTTTGGATGACAGTTAATGGGATGGAGAGATTTTCAATATCTGTTGGAGAATTAATACACTTCGATACATCTTCACTGATCGAGAGGTCTACAGGGCAAATGAAACCCAAAACAACACACCGCAAACTTCGTTTCCGATTGGTTTCCTGTCAATTCAAGAAGAGTAAATAATATGCCATATTTACCTCGGTAATGTAATATTACAGTGCGCTCAAAGTCAATGGGCTCATTCCGGTAATGGGACACATTACAAACCAGTTTAGCGAACACATTTTTTTATTTTATTTTAGCAAAGACGCGATTTCTACAGCTTGACATCCGGTTAACCGGATATACTAATAAATTGTAACTTCCGGTTAATTTTTTGTTTTGTTATGAATAATTGAACGAATTGAATATTTTCTTGTAATACTCCAGCTGCAGAATGCTATAGAGTACTGTTAAAAGAATCTTCTTCCAGGCCTTCGATTAGTTTGGGAGCAGAGGTTAATTAGAACTGCAAGGTGGAAAAAAATTGCCGTTAAGTTCTTCTTGTGCTACCAACTACACGCGAACGCCTGAGACAGGCTAAGTTAGGAAAGGACATGCTGTGCTGCCCGGGTTCGATTCCGGGACATGACAGAGACACGGCCGGGATTGTTGTTTGTACACTGTTTGCTTTCCTTACCAAAGAACAAAATTAAATCTGATATGGCCTACGAAAAGGCGGCCGGTTCGGTAGGGGCAGGGCTAAGGTGAAAGAGAGGGAAAGCGACAAAGTTTTTCCCCTTCTTCACCGATAATGCCTGACAGAGGAGAGAGTGCCCATGCAAACTAACATGGTACCCTCTTATCTTAGCAGTAATATAAACAGTTATTTATATTTATATACTTGTTGGCGTGGAGTTGCATGACTGTTTTTAGACAGTCTAACAAATTGAATGGCAATGCGTCATAAAGGAAAATCATGCCTAAACAAACTATGTTTAGTCCGCTGCCAAAACTTCCTAATTTCTTTTGTATCCGGTCATGTTTACTTTAACAGTAAGGAGAGCCTCTTCGTGAGCTCAATATCCCTGATAATGAAACATTTACAGTCATGTACAGTCAAACCTCTACTAACTGGCGACTCTATAACAGGCACTTGTTTTTGAGTGGCGAGACTCGAAAAATTCACTTAGTGTTATTTTAACCTCTCTACAATGGGCATTTCTCCGCAAGGGTAGCTAGCGGCCTCTTAATTTTGATTCAATACAAGTAGCACAGTCACGGAATCCCGATCGTTAGTCAGTGCGTTAAGTACGCGATCAGCCGTCGTTATGAACTCTTTTTCCTTTCAATCTCCAAGCTAAAGAATGTCATAGCGCTCGAGCAGTGACCTCTTTCGCTCGTCACGCGATCTGTCTTTTTGGAATAAGTGTGTGATCGTGATTGCGCTGCGAGCAGAGTCTCCCTTGATTGATCGTGACAAGCCCGCCAACCTCGAAGAGCGACCCTGGGAATAGGCAGAGAGCGTGACGAACGCGAGAGCGAGACACGAAAGGAATTTCCGGCCATGCGCTGGTCCCGTGAACATGGAGATCGTGAAAAGCAAGGGGCGTTCGTTGGACATGTTGTATACAGTAGCCTGCTTGCTTATAACCTAAACAGTAGGCGTTTTTTGTGATGCCCTCGCTTGTTTTACTCATTTTATTCATTTTCCACGTAAAATCCAAAAGCGGTTGGCTTTTGGTCCTGTCAGCAAGTTGTTTGGGAGTCGAAAAATCCGGTTGCTCTTTTGTTTTTTTTTCCTATCGCAAAAATGTTAAATTTTGTGTCAAATGCCAGGTTATGTGTTGACAGACAGACCGGTTGTACCGCTTACCGGAATATCGAGATGCTCTTGGACTTTGGACTCGGACTGACCTTGGGGTTTTTATAGCACGAAAAGCAAACCGCACGAACTAAAGTGGGCTTGTTTCCATCTGGCGTTGTAAAAATCACTAGATCTGAAGAATTTATTTAATGGAACGAGCGCTAACTGGTCTTGCACAAGTTCCCTTTAGATTGTTTTTCTTCAGTTGTTTCTATGCGATATGCCGTGATAATGATGCGATGTAGTTATACTGACAGCCTACACCTTCCTTCACACATTCTTTTTGAATTTGTATAAGAGCCTAAATAGCACATAGTTTCATTTCTCCACTCAAGAACAATATGTAGAAAGGAACTTTTACCGAGACAACTGGTTAAAAAAATGATCAGTGAAACATTTTTTTAGGCGTGTCAAAGTAAACAGATTTCAAATATTTCAGAAATCAAATTTTTCAAAAATTAAATTTAAAATGTCTGTGCATGTATTAACAACCATGTCAAAATGGCGGAATGACATCCGCGTACTGTTCATTTCGGAACCCCTTTTCTACACTTCTTGTCCCAGACAGAACGGTTTTGTCAGACGCTGGTAATAAATTCACGTTGGGGGGTAGAGAAAGGCTGTTTACAGAAGGAAATGAAGAAAGGATGAGTTTTCCAATATTTTTAGCACGTATTTTTTTTTCCACGACCAAAATAGCCCAACCATGGGATATGGAAATAGAGAATCTGTCTTGAATGTCTTACTATGACCTCGGACTTATTTCGATCTGAGAGGATAGTGTTTCTGGGTGGGTCTGAACTGCATGAGAGACCATGAGAGGGATTACTCTCAGAGTGAGCAGTAGAAGTACGCAATACAAATGGAATTTCCGTTAAAGGATGACCTGAGATGTATGAGGTTTAAAACCGAGTGGTACCTTGGGGTGGGAATCTTCAAGAGCATTGCACATTTCTATACTTATAACTCGACGGGCTTATACAGAAAGCGAATTTAGTTCTACTAGATCTATAATGGAAGGATTAAGATTATAGATTTAAATTGATTCTTTACTAGGTTGAAAAGTATATCTTGCACTTTTTATGTAATGTTTCTGATGAACAACTGAAAAGCATGGTTAATTATAATTTATACGAACGACTCTTTTTAAGATATGCAGTCATATATAGCTAAAGGATCGCGAATTTATCCACTAGTCAAAAGTTAGAACCATATAGCATAAATCATTGCGCACCTTGACTAGCTCTATGTTATATCAGGAGATATGCTCCTGGTTATAAACAACTTTGTTACACATTTTAACCGATTATCGGTGCTTTAATTAACGATACCTTTGACCTAGCAGGGATTTGTAGCGCACAGTGGGTCGACACGAGGGTAATATCCGTTGATTATGTTCCAAACTTAGAGCACGTTTCAGTATTGCACGCGATGTTTTCAGGAAAGGAAACGAGTACAGATGCTTAGCTTAAGGGCTTCCGAATGTTTCGAAAGAGCTCGTTTAGTTTTGCTTTCGTTATTGTCCATTCAGAGAGGGTAAAACCAAACGCGGTGGTGGTTTAAAATCTTTCCGTGCCGATCTCCTTTTCAATTCATTTCCGTCGTTACATTTCCTGTATCATAACTGAGGCTCATAGCAAAGAAAACATCCCCAGCGGTATTTACCGAAATGGAGGTGAATAATTCTTTTACAGTGGAACCCATTCAATCCGGTCAACAACGGACTAGAAAAATCTGGCCGTATTCATGGATTCTTTACGTGAGAAAATGATCGACTGAGCTTTTGTTAGGGCCATAACAAAGTGGCCGTAATAACGGGGTGGCCCTAAGGCGGGGTTTCACCAGGAGCTCATTACCCAAGGCTCCTGGTTTCACTGTAATTAGTTCCTACCAAAGCAAAAGTGGTTAAAAGATAGGTAAAGTCTGCATACGAGCCAAGTGGCCCAAGTGGCCCCGGTTTCCGTAGCATGAAGCGACTAGGAATATTCATTTCTACTCCACCCTGGATGGGATGCTAGTCCATCGGAGGGTTACCCCCAGTATTAAGTTCGTCGGTACCCATTTATACACCTGGGTGGAGAGAGGCACTGTGAGAGTAAAATGTCTTGCCCAAGAACAAACAAATCCGGGGTGGATTTCTGTATATTTAAAGATGCAATCACAGGAAATAAGTTTGTTTAATTATTATCATTTTTATTACTATTATTTCTAGCATGGGTGGGCTCGCTGGCGTTCGGTGTTATGTTTTTCATGGGTCCCTTAACCACGGTCCTGTGCGAACAATTAGGATGCCGGGTAGTCACGTGCCTTGGAGGCATTCTGTCATTTGTGGGTCTTCTAACTACATCTTTCGTCACCAATTTTACTCTGTTGTACATTACCTATGGGCTCCTCTGGGGAGCTGGGGCAAGTTTCTGTTACTTCGCCTCTCTAGTAATTTTACCGTCGCATTTTAGAAACTACTTGTCATTGGCTTACGGAATCGCCATTGCTGGAGCTGGATTGGGTGTTCCGCCGATGACGTGGGCCATCAATCAACTTATTGCTCACTATGATTGGAGGATAACGATGCGAATTCTCTCTGGAATGTCATTGTTAATGTGTGTTTCTAGTTTGAGCTACAGTAGACTTGAGAACAAACAAGAACAACGTGTTCAGCTGCAAAAGAAGGACAGACCTAGAAGTTTAGATATTGGCATTCTTTACAAGATGAAATTACGTTTGTTGGAATTTCTCAGTTTAAATCCCTGGAAAAACAAGGCCTTTGCGGTGTGGGCCATTTCCTTGAGTTTCATCGCGTTTGGAAATTTTATACCCTTTGTATTTTTGGTAAGTATTCTCATTGTTATGTTTCTATTTTTGTGCTGATCAGATCTTTTACAGATCCTAAGTCTACCAGCAGCACTTTCGTTTGCGGTCCCTTACATCATTTGTATCTATATCTCTAATCATAAACCATACAGGAACAAAGATGGTTAAGGATGGAGAAGATTCATCCGGATTACAAACGACGAGTTTGAAAAATTTAGGCTAAACTTTTCAAGATGCTCAAACTGTGATGTAGCTCGAGGAAAACCAGAGGGACCGCCGAAAATCCCTCGAGGCAAGAACGAGAGTTCGACCAGGTAGCCTAACGGGTTACAGGAGCCCCATGGCCTCCTGCGGGTCAGCGTTAAGTCTAAGCTACTTCCGATTATCTTCACAGCAAGAGGGGAGAATGTAAATAAAATTTCCTTCACTGATTTTGATTTGCGGGAGCCTCTCTTTTGTTTCAACAGATTAGCATAGCCAACGACATTGGTATACCCAGCTCCAAAAGTGCTTTACTCATTGGCTACCAGGCTTTCACGCAAACAGCTGCCCGAATAGCGTTCGGAAGGCTTGGGAATAGTCCACGTATAGACAGAGTTGCATCTGTTCAAATCATTGGCCTCGTTTTGGCTGTCAATGCGACACTATTTCCTCTAGCTCGGAGTTACTTATCTTTAGTTGTGTATGTTGTTGTGTTTGGCCTTTTTGATGGATGCCTAGCCGTCTTGTTTGGGATGGGAACTCTCCACATTGTCGGGGAGAAACTCGTAGGGCGTGCCTTTGGAAACCTTTGTTTCGCGGCGGCCATTGGAAATGTCCTGGGACCACCCGTGGCAGGTTGGTATAATTTGAATGATTAAAAACTGGATCATTGGATAATGCAATTCAAGAGTTTTCATTGGCTTAGCCATCATGGTATATGAGCCATTATACCATGATCTACAAAAGTGGGGAGCGTATGCGTGATTTTTTGGGCCTTTTTGTTTTTATTGTAGCCTAGTTTTCTATATTTTGGGGGTGTTTTTGATAAAACAATTATTCCACTCGCGCAGTCGCGCTTGTTGGATATGAGATGATCATAGCCAACTCGGCGCTACGCGCTTCGTTGGCTATCTATCATCTCATATCCAACGCGCGCTCATGAAATAATTGTTAATTATTTCAGGGGCTTCTGGAGAATCAGAATTAGTGTTTTTTTTTTCTGAGGAATTGCGTCTCGAGCTAGTAGGTTCCGTCCACACTACGCCGGAAGAATTTAAAAACAGAGATTTCCCTCTGAAAACGCATCGAATGTTTTCCGTCCACACTACGCGGGATGATCGGAATTTGGAAACGCAACAATCACTGATCATTTTGGATTTGTGGTTGAGGAAAACTCGGATAGGCAGATTGCATCACTATCGTGACTCCATCGTTTTCGAAAAGCTCCGTTTTCAAAATGTTTTCCGTCCACACTAAAACACACAAAAAACATAAAGCTGCGTTTTTAAATTCATCTCACGTAGTCTGGGCGGGGACTTAGAGTTTTTAGTAGGTTGTTTATAGAAAATATTTCTGTTGAGTTACATTCTATTAAAAAATGGAAACTCTTGGCTGCACACTTCTCTGTCGACTTACTTGTAGTTTTGAGACACAAAAATCCCTCGGAAGGTTTTTTTTCTCACGCAACGTCAATGACCATAGAAACTCAGAAAAATCTAGTCAAGCGAGTATCTACAGCGCTCAGCCTCCTTTGGGCTCGTCACGCAATTTTTCCTTGGGGAAAAACGCGTGACGGGCAACAAGAACTGTGTGAGCTGCGTAAGAGGCTAGCGGGTATCCGGTCTTGATTAAAATGAGGAACCATACTTTGCCTTTCTTTTTCTCTTCCGACCTGGAATTTTATTTTCTGTTACGTGATTGCTGTGGGTTTCTTTTAATATTTGCGGCAGGACCTTTAGGACAGTGCTGTTAAATCGATGATTTACTTTGTTTGAGAGTCAGTTTTCTGATTGTCAATGCATTGTTCGACTGTTACGAGGAATGAGATACTGATCGCAGATTTCAATTTTATTTTCCACAGGCTTCATCTTCGATGAATTCGGAAAATATGACATAGCATTTTACCTTTCTGGAGCCGTCATGACATGTGGAGTGTGTCTGCTGTTTTTGGTGCCCTGGCTGATGCCGAAAAAAACAGAACTATGTCAAGAAAAGGTTATGCTTCTGCAAGAGACTGATAAATTTACGAAAAAATCAACGAATTACGAGAAAGTTTCACGAACGATTTACAGCTTCCCCACCGAGGCTGCTTTCTTTGCGCGGGCAGCTCACTGCGACCACGTATTACAGCGTAGCGTTTCCATGGAAATGCTCAACCGAAGTGGTACGTCAACTTTAATGAAGTCGGCAATGTTTCGCGCGTGGTCAGCCGCTGCCCAGCTGCACTGCACCGATTCTTTGAATAAATCATCGGGTTATGAAAGCGATTCCAATAGACAAAGCCCTTCTTCGCAGTCCAGTGAAATCGTCGATACGTCAGAGGAAAATAAGCTCGGTTCTGTAACCATAGCAACACCGGCTATGAGCTTTGACGATCTCGAAGTAGTTGTTGAACAAGAGAAGCTGGCAAAGGAAGGATGGTATGCTAGTTCTGTGGACATGTTTAGCATAATGTTTGAAAATTCATTAGAACACGAAGTGGCTACTCCTCGAGCTTCAATTATTGATAACACAAGCAGTGGAAAAGACTTCATTGCAGATATTAAAACACAAATACCAACGCTTTTACCTCAAGAAGAACTTGACTACAACTTGGAACTTTGTCAAGAAACGATTTTATGAATGGACTTCCCAGGTGAAACACAAATTTAACTAAGGGGCGCTATCATGGGAATTAATTCAAACTTAATGACATATTTTCATTTATGGAAACCTAAACATAAGCTTAATGAGCAAGTTTTGCTAACACTTGGTCGTGAGTGTACTGAGGGCGTGATGTCAAACTGCAAATATCTGGCAAACCACTTTTCAAATTCTGTCATAGTGTCTTAGAAAAGAGGATTCCTGTTTTATGAGTCAATGAGTCAATGAGTCAATGAGCCATGAGTCAAGTTATGAGTCAGGTCAGCGGTTTTGTTTGGAGCCTTTCCAAGATGGCGGGGAAGCGTGGATCGTTTTTAGCAAAGCCAGTTGGAGCATAGTTACATCATCCCAGTGTCACGTTTCTCGAAATCAGTTTATAAATCAGTTGTCAAATCCCCAGTGCTATTTTCTATTTTCTACTTTCGTTTTGCGCAGAAAAGGAGTAATTATTTTTGTCTTGACCTTCGGTTCTATTGCATTGGCTGCCCTATTAGATATTGATCTAATGACCCGTGCCATATTTGGCAATTAATTAAATCCTTATCGGCTGCACATGACATGCTGTTTATTGGTGCCGGCTTAGGTTCCAAAAATTGAACCCTAGATTTAAAGGTGGCAAACCGTATATTTTCTACCATATCAGGTGATATTCTGGTCAGTAGGTCTTGTCCGACATTCCTTGGGAGTGATCAGTTGTGATCAAGCGAGGTGCCCGTCTTTTCCAACCCATTTCAGCAAGAAAATTCCAACGTCATCTGCTGTAACTAGCGTCCTTTGAATAATTTCAACCTCTGAACTTGTTCGTCTATTGAAATGAATTCGAGAAACAAATATCGTTGCGTGGCGAACCACCGAATTCACAGTCAGTGCTTACTCCGAGTTTTACGACGTCCGCCATTTAGAATTTTGAAAATCGCTGACCTGACTCATAACTTGACTCATGACTCATTGACTCATTGACTCATTGACTCATGTTTACCGAAAACTCCTTAGAAAAATTACAACTGTTTTGCCATTTGCTCTTCCTTCAATAATTCAGCTAGTATCTTCATCTTGATGTTCTTGAAGCATTTCTCTCTTGAGGAAATGGGAAACATCTAGCGCTGTATCGACTGAAAATACAGCAAAATTGTCCTGATAAAGCTGTTTTCATTCAAGTGTGTTTAAAAGTAATTGGTTTTGCACTTATTACGCTACAAGATTGGCTAAAAAACATTCGCGCCACCATTTTTTCATCTAATCAAAAGTAAAACAAAAACCAATCCGACTCGCACACGTGTTTCCGCGCGTCAGCTTTGACAAATCGAATGTGGTTTAGCGTGGTATGAGCCGTGGTATGTACTCTTATCGACAACGATACGCGTCATCACAGTGGTCAAAATGTTGTGGCCGAGTGAGTCCGCAACACATTTTGACCACTGTGATGACGCGTATCGTTGTCGATAAGAGTACATACCACGCTAAACCACATTCGATTTGTTTTTTACCACAATATCAAAGATAACGAAGGAAATCTTTGCTAAACACGGACTTGAAAGTGCACGCGCTGCATTATGCAAATGAGCTATTTGTACGCGTCATACTCTCCTTTCAAAAAGTTTTGCAACTCGCTCAACATACAGAAACAATACGAGAAAAATGTCTGGGAAACGAGTAATTACGCGTACTCGTTAACGATAAGAGTTTAGAGCACGATTAAGCGCATTTCGATTTGTTTTTACCACAATTATCCTCGTCAAAGAAAATGTTTTTTTCAGAGCGCGAGCTGAAAAAGGCAGTGCGTGACACAATGACGCGAGCAGCGTGGTATGGACTCTCATCGACCACGGCAAATTAGCCAATCAGATTGCGAGATTAGCAGCAATTGTGGTAAAAATGTAGTTACATCGAGTTTTGATTGGTTCGCTGTATTTTATGCCCGTTGTGACTCATTAGAGTGATTACTTTGGTTTTACGACACTCAATTGAAAACAGCTCTAGCATCCCTTAAAATCTACTTTTACCTCGTTCCATTTTTAAGGCATCTTTTACATTCCGTAATCGATGCCACTATCATTTCAGTTAATTAAAATGGCCGTATAATTGCAATACTAAACACACGATTTAGACATTTTCTTCTTCCAAGCAAAGATACATTTTCTAGCTGACACGATCATCGCCCAGTTATAGGACAAATTTTATTGGAAGTATTCTCATGGTCAATTCCTTTTTGCTTGCTTAATACGCTCCTGCATAGCTCCACCTCATTTACCTCAGACAGGAGAAATTATTTACAACTTTAGAAAGAGAATTTGTAAATGGCTGTTTTTCGATAGAGTGTAGTCGGAGAAGGTGGACCAAATTATAACACAGCTTTTTTGAAATTATTCACCAAATCACGTGGCTTTTTATAAACTGTATCATCGAATATTTTGCGTTAAAAATATTTGCAGGCAAATTATTTGTTATTTGGTTATTATTAACTTAGTAATTTAATATTTAATTTTTTGGCAATAGTTAACAACTGCGAGCTTCAAAGAAGCTGGGAATATAGGAGCTATTTTAAGTTTCCAAATAAAATAATCTTACGGTTTCTGTGAAACGTATAGCTGGACTTTACCTTCTATTTCATTTACTACTGATCTTTTATAAAATAAATGCACTCGAATATTTCGGCAAGTGTAAGAAATTGGGTAGTAAATAAATCACTTGGAAATGCAGTTACCCGGCCTCAGTTTGGTTGATGCTTTAGTAGTCATTAAGGGTCATTTCGTAATGAATTGCAGGACACGAAACCTGAAAGCACATTTCGATTACATGCATGCTAACCTAAAGAGGACATTACATGATTTGTAGTGGTTTAAACTGGAACACGCTTAACAAAGAGCTAGAGTTTTAAAATAGACGTTGTGAAATGGCTCCAGCTGACCAGGGTTCGGTAATTTACTGCAACGTACCGTACGAAGAACGTTTTCCGCAGTCTGGCCGCGCGGCAGTAAAATTTGCAGCGAACACAGTAAGAAAACCTTTGGGACAACCAGGGTAAGGAAACACAATTATGGGGTAAAGTGACTTTTTTATTAATGGCTTATTTGAAACTGTCAATAAGTCACGGCTGCACGCAGTGACTTTTGTCCGGCCTGATCCATTTGGGTCATTTCTAGGCCTTTTTTCACTCTCTGTTGCAAGGATCACGTTTAAAGACTGTTGTCATTTATCCTTCGGCTGGTGTGTCCTCGTGCAATTTACTGTAAGGCATGTCGTTTTCTGACAGACTGGAATCTGTGGACGTGCTGCAATTATCTGTTGATGAGGTAGAGGAGGGGCGTTTGTGAAGAACAAGACAGTCCTCGGGAAGATCTCCAAGATTGACATATTTTATCGTCTCATTGTTTGGTACCAAAAGAGGCGCAATGTCATCGTGGATCGAAGTCTTTGCCAACTCTCCATCTGTATTTGAGTCATCGGTGTTTTCGTTTTCGCCTGCGAACATCTCGTTCTCATCATTAATTGATTTCAATTCTTTACAGACAATTCCACATATGGAAATGTCACTCAGTTTGTGTGGAAGCCCGTCAAACTTAGATTCAGATAACAAATCTGATTCAATCTCGCTGACCGAATTGCTAGTCGCTGACAAATCGTCATCACTGGGTACAAGATGTGCTTCAGTGTTCCCACTTTCCATTAACTTCAGAATTTCATGGCGTTCATGATCTATCTTTGAAACAGGCGCCAGACCTGTTTCCATGACAACCTGTTTACCTACCACAGATTTCTGTCTTGAGTCACTATCCTTACCACCAATCATGCGAGGGAGAGATTGCTCTTTAGGGAGAGAAGCTGGCGTGTCCGCTCGCTTGCGATGAACTTTGGGCGGAGGAGGAAGTGTGACAGGAATGCCCTGACCATTCATCGTAGTGATCATGTCAGCTACGTCAGAAAAGATCTGTAGTGGAGGAAACAAACTTTCTTGATCAGCAGTACAATGATCCTTATTGCCAGCCTCTGTTTCCCTTGACGTACTAGCAGAGTTGCATTCAAGTTTTGCACTACTGTCCGAGGATGATTCACTTTCGGTATCCATCTCAAAAATAAAACCCTCCTCGCTTTGCGAAAACATTGTCCATTGGCTTCTATTACTGGGTTCTTGATCTGTTTCTCGTTTCGTACTGTCAGAAGTGGTGAACGTCTGTTTCGTAATACCAGTGTCAGACTCTTCTGGGGGTCTATGAAAGTTATCTTCTATGAAATTATTTTGCTGAGGAACAACTTGTTGGTCAGTGAAGTTTTCAGCACAATAGTGCTCACAATGCGAGCCAGTTGCTTCCGGTGATAAAGTCAATTTTGGCGAGACCAGGGTGAAAGCCTCCATTTGCGCTGTTATGTCCTGCTCGTTGCCGGTGGTTAATTCCATTGACTGATAAGGCAGAGACTGTTCACCTTGTAAACCTAATCCACTAGGAATTTGGAATGGATTTTCTGACCCATCTAGCAATCTTTCCGATGGCTGTTGAAATGGGTTACACTGGGAAACGTCCGCAAACTCTTTCTGGACTGATTCCAAAAATAGGTTTAATTCTGAGCCCAGCTGGATTGGATCAAACCTGGTTTCTTGCATCTGCATGTCTTTTGAATCTGCTCTGTATTCTCTTGTTTGTTGTAGCGCAGAAGTAGTAGAAGCGTTAGAAATGACCTCTGGTGAGAGAATACCTGCAGATTCGGGTTGATAGTTATCGCCAATTGTGTCTGTTTTTTGCACGGTGGAACCTATTGTCTCGTATTCATTTTCCTTTGGATCTGTCGTGTTAAATTGCTGAGAAGTGTTTGCTGCCAGAGACATTTCACTGTTGAAAAGCTCTTCTTGTAGCACTGCTTGAGCCAACTGTTGGGGAATATTTGAAGCGTCCACTTTGTATGTGTTGTCCATTTGGTCCCTTTGTAGCTCTGTTAAATTGGAATTCAGGTGTGACTGTTGAATCGGATTTTGCCTGTAAACGTCTGTGTTTTCATAACTTAAACATGGCTTTTGCGGTAGACACATATCAACTGCGGCCTCCACCTGCTGATTGGGACTGTAATTTTCTGGAGAGTTCATATGTCCTCTATGGCTTTCATTAATCGTGAATTCAACAACATCAATGGGTTCACTTACGCTGTTTAAGTCACCTATTGACTTGTCACTATTCGAAACTAAAGAGTTGGTTCCGCTAGACGGTTTTGAAGAGAATGCCTCTGTAGTTCCATGCAGATCTCTGACACTCCACTCCACTTCTGAGAAAGAGGAGCATCTGCTCCGTTGTCGGCTGACAGCTTCCTGTGAGGGGGCTGCAAGAGGGCTGCAAATGTCGATTATGTCGTTAAAATTATTGGAATCGTTAGCATTCACCTGTTTTGTCTCATAAAAATTTGAACGTGAAGGGTTCGCCATAGGCACGTCGCTTGGAGTGCCAATTCCGGACACAATCTGGGCTGGTGTATGCGGAGTGTGCATAGGAGTCGGTGCTGTTGTGAGAAACGCACTTGGAGGTGTTTGACGTGGAGTTGGTGCTGGGGTGTTGAGACAACTTGACCATATACAAGCAGGTGTAAGTGGTACACTGTGATTTGCTGAGTAAAGAGGCGTCAAAGGCAAACTCTGGAGTGCTGGTGAGAATGGGGGACGTTGATCTGGTTCGTCTCCATCCCCGTGTTCTTCTTCTTCCTGAATTTGACGAGCGGCAACTGCTTCAAGTCTTTCACTTAACAGAGTAAGTTGGTCAATAATAGCAAGATGTAATCTTTCTTTTCGTTGACTGATAGAATCAGCTCCGCAAGAAGAATTATTATCTACAGCCGCTTCTTTATCATTCTGGTTATCCTGCTCTGCGTCAGATTTTAGCTCCGAAACGCAAGTATTTTCCCAATCCTTACTTACTTCACTTTCTAGCGCCACTAACTGCCCTGTGCGTGGAACGCTAGGTGGGGGTGGAATACGAACAAGTTCGAGCAGGCCATTTATACATTCTGTCTCTACACCTCCGTTCTCCAGAGATATTGCCTCAAAAACGGGAGTCCCTGCGCTTTGATCGCTATCTTGAATTGTTTCCACGTCGCGGTCTACTCCCTCTGTTTTCAGTATGACATCAACGCCAAGGCCATCCATGCTAGAAATACTAACAACATCATTTTGATCATTTGATACAGTATCTAGAGGATCGGCTCTCCTTTTGCGATGAATGTCTGGAGGAGGGGGAAGCTTAACCAGCTCTATCTCGAGCTCTATATCCCTGTTGTCAACTATCAATGGCACTGGTAAAATCTTTTCACTGTTTTCTACTGCCACTTGTGGCGGTTGAGGTTCTGTGAAGAAATCAGAAAATTCGCTGTCAGCCTGCTCGATGCCCTTTACTTCCAGTGCTGTCTGTATGTCAATGGTTGGGCTACTGGTGGTCACAGACACTTTTTCCTGCTGCTCCCCTTCTTGCAGAATCGTGCCATCACCAGATATGCTGATCCCACCCTCGTCTACGTGCCGAGGTGACGCTCCAATATTTGGGTCCACTAGAGTGACAGATGATTCGCTTGCCGTTGGTAAATCGTTAGTTTCTCCGGAAAGAATTTGTAAACCCGACGAACAATCGGCATTAATTGTCGGCATTTCGGAAGATGAAGCCATTGAGCCACTGAAGATACTTCCTGAGGGAGACTGAGCGAAAACGTTAGGTTTAGGATTACCACTGATATCTGATCCATTGCGGTGGTGACCTGTCACTCCACTGATGTTTGATAAATTGTCAACAGCTTGTCTGTACACTGCTTCTATCTCTGTTGGATTTGCCATTCGCCCATGGATATTCTCTAGAAAAGTTGCTCTTGGTTCCTCTGGGCGAAAACTGTCAAATCGTTGGTACGAGCTCATTTCCATTGGATCTAAGTGAGAAGCAGACAGTCCCGGTTCTGTGACAAACATGCCACTCAGGGTATCCACCACGCTTGCAGAATGTATGCTGGGGGTGGGCATCAGAGAAGAATCATAAACCTCTTGTCTGGTAGGCTCTTGCTTACGAACCAGGTCTGGACGAATCCTTTGAACGATGTAGATAATGCTCACACCGACGAGAACAAAACAAGAGGAGACAAAGAGAGCGGTGGTGAAGGAATTGGTGGTTTTGTATAGTTCACCTTTGAAAGAAAAAACAAAGACAAAAAAAAACAGAATAACTACAAAACATTAATAAAGATTAGTTGGTAATATAAGAAACTAGATACCCAGAAGGAATTAGGGACAATCAAGGCGCGGAGAAAAACGTTTCTATGGGTTGTTCTCTAGACAACAATCTCTAAACATTAAAAATTAACATGAGATGACTTTTTTTTAAATTTTGGATTCCCATTTTCAGTGACATTTGTTGTGTTGTTATTGCTAGGGACGGGAGTTTAAAGGAGCTGTGTTCACGGTTAAACGGTATGAAAAATTTAGCCTAAATAGTGTTGTTTGTAATCCGTGTCAATCTTCTCCATCCTTAACCATCCTTGTTCCTTTATGGCTTATTATTATCTTTTTAGTGTTTTCCTATCTTTCTAAAGCATTATTTTCTGGTTTCCTTCAATTTAAAGGTAATTTTGTCGATGGTCAAAATACCGTGACGTAGCCCCTTTAATTTTGTTCTTACTTTGAAATTAAAAGAAAAAAACGGTGTAAAGAAACCGCCTGGTTTGCTCAGTTGGTAAAGCGCCAGGCTGTGCAGGAAGTCGGGGCTTCGAGCCTCAGACCGGACCAACACTCAGGGTCTTAAAATAACTGCGGAGAATGTGCCCACCTTTGTAATTACATCTGCAAATGGTTAGACGTTCAAATCTTCTCGGACGAGGACTAAAAGCCGTAAGACCCGTCTCTTGCATCTTAAGTGTTAGCACTGGACTTGAAACAGACCACACACTTATCGGCAAAGAGTAGGGTATGGAGTTCCCGGTGTTATGGTCTGGCCTTGTTTCGCGGGTTGCTGTTTCACATAGGGTTAACCTCATTGCACCTTTTCCCCATGGAAATAATTGTCCAAGACAAATTACTATGTCTAAAGAAATAAGCCTTACCTAAGACAGGAGGTCCTAAAGTCAAAGGAAATGCCACCACTCCGTACAAGTTCCCGATTGCCTTAGCCATGAGATCCTTGCCAACAATATCCTGCGTGATAAGTGGCACGGTCACCACGAAACAACCGTCAAAGAATCCAGCTACTAACGTGTAAGCCAGCAGGCCGTGATAGCTTTTGGCAGCGGTGACACACATAGAGGACAGGCTTAGAATAACTGCCGAGAAAACGAAAATGTACAAGCGCCTGACGCGAGGGAGATCCGCCAATCTTCCACACAGGAGCTTGCCAAATATGGCTGATACTGAGAGGTACCCAAGCAAAAGGGCCCCTTGGGAGACAGGGATTCCCAGTGCAACAGCCATGCGGACCTACAATGCAACAGATAACACTATTATTAGTATCAATATAATAAACAACTATTGGATGAGATTTTTGTGATATCCAGAATAATCAAGGTCGACGTAGGGGTTATCAACCGAAGCCGAAGGCTGAGGCTGATAAACCTTACCAAGACCTTGATTATTTTGGATATCACAAAAACGGGACCTAATAATTGTTTTATTATACATTGAACGGAAAAGAAAAATGGAAGTCATTTTTTTGCTTCTTCACTGACGGCAAGTAACACAAAGCACGCAAATTTGACATGATTACCCTTATAAATTGTGCACCGCGGTCATACATGACATGATTACTCGTGACCTTGAGTGTCCTTGACATGGCCACAAGGGAAACAGTGAGTTTTGTTTCCCCGAAACCCTCAATGTTGACATTGAGGTCGAGGGGAAACAAAACTCACTGTTTCCCGAGGGGCCAGTCATTAAGTGTTTTGTTATACTTCCCGACTCAAATATAGAAAAATCTCCGAAAAAACAATGATTCGCTTGACGCCATTGCATACATTGGCCGTACTCGCAAAATTGAGCGGCTGCCAAAACCCACCTGTCCTATCGAAAAATCGCTAATAATAATAATAATAATAATAATAATAATAATAATAATAATAATAATAATAATGTACTTAATATAGCGCCTTTTAACATGAAAATGATCAAAAGCGCTTTACATGAGTAAATATAATACACAACTGACCAGCCCCGAATGTCGCTGCTAAGAATTACTTGTTGTAAGCTAAATTAAAGAGGTATGTCTTAAGTTTCTCCTTAAAAATGATGAACGATGTTATATCCCTAATATTTGCTGGAAGGCTGTTCCACAGTGTGGGGGCAGCAGCATGAAAAGAGCGAGCTCCCAATGTGGAAAGTATACGCCCCTTGGGACGGTCCAAAGTTAGCAGTCTTTTTCTTTGCAGCTAACAAAAGATATAGACAGGACTAAAGTTGCTTTGGCGTCTTCTAGTGCTTAACTCAAGCATTTTGAGTTTGATTTGATCAGGAGCGGCATATTTTGTTGTAAATTACCCAAATACTTTCCTACCTGGCGACGGCGATCGAAGAGCGAGTTGACGAACGTGGGCAACCCATTTTTGGCGCCAAATCAAAAGCTTGGAGACACAAAACGTTCATATTTCCCTTTTGTTAACCTGCACGATATCGTGCAGATTAACAGAAGGGAAATATGAACGTTTTTGCGACTATAAATCCCTTTTCTTGAATAATGAATACCATCTCTAATGAGAAACGTTGGCCTACTTCAATGGCTTTTCAACATAGGCCGGCTGGTACACAAATTTCCCGCGGCCGGTTTCAAGGTGCACAACTTGATCACGCGCGAATCCAAAGTTCAAGGTGTTGTTTCCCTAAGCGTCATTGAGTTTTGTTCGCCTTAGGGCGTCATTGAGTTTTGACCAATGGCACGTGATACGTTCTCCTCCAATCAGGAAACGTATTTGAGTTGGGAGGTATAATGACAATGTATATTATTACACGACTCAGGCAGTCAGAAGGCCAATAACTAAAATCAACCAATTAAAATGCTCTATTGCCGGTACAATATTCTCTAAGTATTGGACCGGGCATTGTCCCGAATGATCCCGCACTTGTGCATGGAATTTGTGAAAAACGTTCAAAGCTTTCTTCAGTCGCATAATAAATCTCTTATTAACCAAGCTTGCGCGGGACCGTACTGGGAGAATATCAGCCCAAGGTCTTTTTTGTACAGACCTCGCTGCGCTCGGTCCGTACTGCCAAGACCTCGGGCCGATGTTCTCCCAGTACGGCCCTCGCGCTTCGGTAACAAGATATCTGCAGCTAGATGACGTCACAGGTGCTGATTTCGAAAATTCAATGCCATACGCTTTCGGCCAATCAGAAAAGAGATAGTGAGTTCAATGTATACTAATCAATATTATCAGCAGAGATCAATTTTCACAAGACGTCTTGATTTAAAAGGCTTTCGTAAATCTGGCTCCATGACTAGCACTCCTGGATTATTTTTGTAACCCAGTTTTTTAACCCAAACCAAGGTGGCTAGAAACCGTTTACCACTCTTTCTGGAGATATAATTTAAATCCAGATCGAAGTATCACTTCTTCTTATAGCTTAGTGCTATCCTGGTAATCAGATTATATAATCTTAGAGTAGTTTTGTTTCTGACATATCTGAGCATACGTGAATACTAAGTAAGAAAAAAAAGATTAAAGTACGAAGAATATCTTCTCTCGTGCTTCGTCTTCTTTGCTTTCGTATAGGTTCTGACGCACACATCATTAGTTAATTAGCAAACGACTGAGATGACGATTTAGTAGTTTTAGCACGTTGCAACTCAGTTCATTTCAAACTGTTATCTCTGTATATGGCAATGTCTTGCTCTTAAAACGAATGATACCTTAAGCAAGGCTACAGCTCAGAATCCACTAAAACTGAGATCATTATTGAGATGTCTTGAGGCCACTCGATATACACTTGACCACACTAATTGAAATAGCCTGAATTTTGCTCACCAGATATGTATATGGAAAGAAGTACGCAAAGAGAATGAATGACAGTGACAACACCCACATCGTAAACGCTCGGTCTCTCCACGGGCGTGGATCTATGAGCCTCTTCAGCCGAAACCAGAGCCTCGGTCTTTCGAAGGCTAAGTATTCAGTTGGTGGTGGAATGTACGCGCAGCCACACAAGAACGTCAACGCGGAAACTACGCTTAAAACACGCATTCCTCCGCGCCAGCCGTACTTGTCATCGAGGTCCTGCAGCACGACGTTGAAGACAAGCGTTCCAAATCCAGCACCAGTCATGGTGATGCCATTGGCGAGAGATATATTTCTGTTGAAGTAGAACCTCAAGACGAGCAGACCGGAGAAGAACAAGAAGCTGCCCCCTGTCCCCCATAGCACTCCGAACGTGAAGTACATGCTGGCGATGCTGGGCGCAAACGACGTCAAAAGCAAAGAGACGGTGGTCAATACGCTGCCCGCGCACGCCATGACGCGGCATCCAAAGTGCTCACACAACGCTGTTGTGGCGGGTCCAATGACGAAGAGAAACCCATATCCTAACGAGCCAACCCATGCTGTGTACAGATGAAAAAAAGGCTGATGATGCATATTTGCCAAAGAAGGAAGCTATTATTAACCCGAGAAAGGGTGTTTTTAATTGGTACGTTATTCAATTATTTGAGATTGAAGATTCGATCTGAGGACAAGTGCTGCGTTCGTGAACATTTAGACGTTCACCCCTATATGTGCGCTAACTAGATTCATTTTTGACCATCAAAAGATCCACGAATTCTAATATGCAACTTAGTTCGTAAAAATAAATATATGCGAAAAGAGGAAAAGAAAACAAATGAATTACAAAACAAATACGAATTAAATATTGACAACTTTGAGTTGAGAATAGAAATCCCATCTTCAACTCCGCTTCAGCGCAGCGATAACAAATATTAGTCACACCTAAGTGATAAGTAATAAAACTCATAGCTTACCTGTTGCAGATTCCCCAGACTTAAAATCATTGAGCAATGAAATAAAAAGCGTCCCAAACGACTGTATAGTCCCGAATACAACACACTGAACAAAGAAAGATGCAACGCACACAACCCAAGCCCAGCCGCTGTCTACTTGATACCGACAAAATCTTCTCACACCCGCCAGCATCTTACGCAAAAGTTAGACCATGCTTTGATTCTCGGCAACGAGAGGCTGCGTTTTCCCGTTAGAAAACGGCGTTGACTCTTGCAGACAGCTTTTCTTAGCCCATTTTCGTCACCAAAAAAATTGACAAAGTTTGTTAGCTATTTATGTCGTAGGTTCTAATTTATAATTGGTGAAGTGATGGACTCGTTCTTCAGGCGCGCGCGCGAAAAGAAAAAAAAAGCGAAAAAAAAGACACGCTGATTTGAAATTTACTACAGACTCTACGCTAACGGACACTCTCGTAAGCGGACAGCTCTACTTCGGACACTGTTTTCAATTCCCCTTTTTACCTTTTTTTCTTATGGGAATAATTCTCGTAAGCGGACAGCTTTACTAACGGGCACTTCTTCCAATTCCCGAGGTGTCCGCTGACGAGAGAGTTGACCGTAGTTATATCGATTCAAGAGCATGCACTGCAAAACTGTGCCTCTTCAAAAAGGACTCCGACAAATGGGATTACCGTTCCTGAACACGCGTCAGAGGCCTTGTACTCTGAGTAAGGGCGTGTACTCTGCTATGCTCAAAAGGCAGGTGGGAGGAATTCA
Source organism: Micromussa lordhowensis (assembly GCA_964020085.1). NCBI lineage: Eukaryota > Metazoa > Cnidaria > Anthozoa > Scleractinia > Lobophylliidae > Micromussa > Micromussa lordhowensis. The sequence goes on along the minus strand of OZ026596.1, from coordinate 3,697,178 downwards.
TGATGACAGTATAGGCTAGACGTTATGAATGGCTCCGAAAATTCGCGAAAAAACTGATGGTTGAAAGCTTGTCAGGTTTTTGATCCCGGGCGCGCGATATCTAAACAATTATAAAATTGGAAAATACATACGTGTCTAAACAACTGCCACGGGAATCTTGCCGAGACACTGGTCGAAAAGAAAACATGAGCTACTATATAATGAAACTTCCAGTTCCAATTTCCCTCATTTATAAACATATTTCGCTATATTACAGAATTGAATTAAGAAACATATTGATGTGTAAAATATTTTTTCCTTTTCCATCCGATTCTTGTCCAGTAAAATTACCTCAGTTCACAATAATCGTCCATTTTTTAAATAGCTTTTTGATAGCTTTAACTATTTTCGACGGGTCCTTGTCTTTCTGTTGCAGTGTTCCTGTTCCATGATGACTTGGTGCTTGCCATAACAAGTGAAATAATGAAATGCCTTCGAAAGATCAGATATATAAACAGGGGCACTCGGAAAATGTGAGATCGTGAAAGACATGTCTACAATGGCGAATCCATGGGTGCGTTGGGGAAGAGGGAAAGTGGGACAGGGGGGAGGGGGTATGGGGGAATGGAAGAGCACAGAAACTGACCCTCGCTTGGCCCTTTCAGTGACGCACAAAGGGCCGCGACTGAGGATACAGAACGCCCTCTGCGACTGAGTGCGGGAAAAAATATAACGAAACACATATAAGACCTATAACACAAACCGCACACATTTCCAGTAGGTATTCGCCACTATACCGCATATTTGCGATTGAGTTTTTCAAAATTCTTGATTGGCCACCAGAGGCTTAAAGCTTCGTCAAGATTTTTGTCTTCAATGCTAAAGGAGTTGCCGTCACAAAATTGTTTCAGGACAAACGTTTAACAGCGCGATAAGAAGGCCAATGTGGAAAAAAATTCACACTTTGTTTGCCAAGATACTTGATGATTTATCATGGGCATTTTGCTGAGATTTTTGCTGAACAAGCCTCGGATTCCGTACGTGTTCTACCACGTGCGTATCACGTGGACTTTGTTTTCCAGCGAATTTCTTCAAGTGGTTCTCGACGGTGCTCAAGTTCTTCCTGAAGAGGCTCTCGTTACTCATGTCGATACACTGCAACGGCGCCAAAATCCTACGTACTCTACCACCCTCGGGTGGCCATGCCAGCCACTGAAGCATTACGGGAACGACCGGTTTGTTCATGGATGCAGCAAGGCTAAGATCCTTTGTGCAGTTCTCAGAGCAAATATACTTGGGTGTCACGCAACAAACAACTGCTGCAGCCGCTTTGATGTTCCGCTGAATCTGATTAGGCGTGTTCTCGTGGTTGGGCGAATGGCTCTTTGCGTGACGCTTGTTTGCGTTACTCACGTCCGTCCAACACTGGTAGCCGTGACTCTCTAAGTATTGAACAAGCACTTGCACCTTGTTCTGAACGTCCCAGTGATAACTGAGGAAAAGATTTGGCCGCGGAGAAATTTCCTCCAAATCTACACTGCTTTTATCTGTAAGGAAAGACATTTCAGTCATCACGGAACACGTTTATAGCCAGCGAAAAAGATAGTGTATAACTTGAAGTGAAAAATAGACATTGTATGACAATTAAAATTTCACCTCAGTTTGGTTGCTAGGTTCCCGTTGCTAGGTAACATGAAGAATGTCGAGCCAATATTTTGGAACATTTGCAGCAATTATCTTTCCAATTTGATGTGGAACAAATAAACCAGAATGGCTGACTTGTATTACAAGAGGCGGGTACAACGTAATGCAGAATATAAAGGCAGAAACCGACATAACGTAGAATGGTTTTTTTGAACGTGTACTATATTTCGGCTGGCCAAACCAGCCTTCTTCAAGTACAATGGAAAATTTTGCATCGGGACGTGTTTTTTTATGTAGCATATTACCGGAAATACGTAAAACTAATTGCCAGTGTAAATTAAACATATGGTGATAATGCAAGATAAACATATGGTGAAATAAAATAATAAATAAACAAAATAAAGTAAAAGGAAACGATTAAAATGTTTCTTCACGAATGTTCAGACCATCAGGAACAATTGGCCCAAAGGTTGGTTTGGCCAGCCGAAATATAGTACACCTTAAAAAAAAAACATTCTACGTTGTGTCGGGTTCAGCCTTTATATTCTTCTCTATTTGTGAAGCCAATTAGATCACTATTGATCCAACTTATACAAGCAGGATCATCGTTCCGGTTTCTTGCTTTTAAAACTGACATTTTACAACGTAATGTCCTTCGCTGTTCCAATCTCGAACTTAGGCTCTCTGTCTCTCTCCTTGGAGTGCCCGGGATCGAGGTTGGCGCTATTCGCAAGAGAGCCTGATATATAACATGTCGTTATTGTCTATGTTAAATTTTAACACCTACCGGAAAGTGTTGCAAGAACTCTTAAAGGTTTGAGGCCCTCAACCATCCTGTCCAAGAATTCCTGCTCCAGGATCACGGCAGGCATGTTGCGGAAAGGTTTCAAGTGGTACAACAGTATATCCATACTGTCTTCATAGGAGCTCCCTTCGAAATTCACCGCGGGGCAGCTTCCCAGAATGGCTTGCATGTTGGGTCGAAGTTTATCCCACGAGTTTGCAGCCATGGCAACCACGAAAGGCTTACCCAACCAATCAGCGAACAGAACTTCGTTGTAGACAAATAGCGACGTGGCAGCAGCTGTGGAGAGGAGGATGATCACGTGACTACACGCGGCCAGATACGCAGAATTGAGCTGTAAGAACTCCTCTCTAGATTGACCCAGCCGTTCGTGCTTGGACACCTGAGCGAAAAATACAGAAAAGCCAGTTTGTATTTCATAGTTGTAGAAGTTGATACCTACCACTGGGTACACAGTGGAACCCCTTTGGGCTATGAGGCGGCCGTTAAAAACGGGCTGGCCGTGAGGCGAGGTTCTCCTGTACACTTTTATTTTTTTTTTTGTACAGTCGCTTTCCGTGACAAAAATGTCTCCTACTTAACTAACAGGCATTTCCGTCATGCTCAATCACACGTCACTCTCGAAAAGTCGAACAAAATCAAAGTTGCTGCTTTTCAACCCCTCTTTCCTATCACTTTTAGTAGTTGAACTGTGTGCGAGGGCTGTCCGCGAGTTCCATCGGTTACCTACGTTCTCGAGCGTGGAGCGTGATAACACGCGTGTCTTCAATGAGAAAAAGCTGTCAAATTGTCTCTATAAACAGGCTTAAGTTCTTGAGACAGTAAAGACTTTTAATTAAAGTGCTAGTAAAGAAGCCTATTTCCCTCTGTTTGTGTCTAAAAAATGGGCTTAATTCTAAATTCACACCTTTGTTCTGCGTGGGATTAATATCACTACGGGTTTAGGCGATATTGGAAAGTACGTACAAATTGTTTTCAATTCATAGAATTCAATAAAACAATCTCCCTAATGAGTTGTCGAAACTACATGTATATTTGTATCCTAAATTATTCCATCACAAACCATTGACATGTTAATTAGTTAATAAATAACACAATAGCGTGACGGAAAAATCGCAAATTCAAATTTCATATTTTTTACCTGGAGGTTTTTCTGTACTAAATCCGCTCGCAGGTTATGATAAAACCGGACATCATTTGGATCACAAATAACGTAGACAGAGTCTTCTTTGACTTTGCTTTTTTTACACTTCAAATACCAGTTTTCTTTGAATTGTACCTGTTCCTCTTGAATTTTCCTGACTTGCTGTACAAGTCTCCGCCGCGCCACTCGACTGTCGACGTTCAAATGGGTTTCCATGTCAGTTTCACTCATAGAAACTAGCAAGTAGCCGTCAATTTCGTTCTCTTCGAAGCTAAGTGCGCAGTGTGCTTGCATTTTCATCGAAGCTAGCCAAGCCTGTACATCGGTTACATTCCACGAAGATACTGGCTTTTGTCTGTCTAGTTTTAAAATGTCTGGCTCACTTGGAGGAGACGGAATGCGCAACCCGAACAGTGGGGCATATCGTTCCAGAGTTTCGCTAAACGAGCCCACAACGACCGAGGAAAGTTCAGCTACGCTGGAAGCAACATGATGACTCAAGTCGAGAACTCGCTCCTCCAACTGTTTGTAGTCTTGAGGGAGCTTGCCGCGGCTATATTTTATACAGAACAATTTTACAGGCTTTTCAACTTCTTCACCGTTGTCATGATCAGTAGCGCGTTCTTCGTCCCTATCGAGTAAAATTCTTCCCTCGTGGTGACAAACTCGAGAGTTGAAGTAGGCGTCTGATAAAAACATAATAGATGCACGGCACTTTTCGGCAATCTCCAGTCTCTGCTGGAAGCAGAATGGACTTCCTGTGGGCAATCCGTCGTCTTTATCGAACCAAATATCGTCGCAAAATCCGATGTTTTTCAACTCTTTGATGGTATATGAGATGAAACGCTTCTCTAGGAAACTCGCCTCTGGCGCATACGATACAAATATAGCCCTTTTCTTCGCTCTCCGCGGACTGACCGACTTTGTCGGAGACGTAGTTTCGGATCCCTCATGCGAACTCGTGTTATCGGAGTTACTTTCTCCACTATTCTCTTTACCATCTGACGTGGCTCCCAGTTTTGGGACTTGAAGCCGTTCAAGTTGCGCATCGTCGTCTGTTAGAACTCCATTCCCTTCAATTCTGCCGTCATTTTCGTCAGATTCGTTGTTGTTTTCTTCAACGCGATCTACACTGTCTCTATTCTCTGTCAAATGTATAGGATCTTTCGAAGAAAGGTCGTGCGATATTGGAACAATCGCATTGTCAACATTAACACTACTTTTAACCTCATCAGCTTCGAGGACCTCATCGCCATCGTCTGGCGATTCTCCAGCTGTCTTCTCCTCCTCCATTCTTCTTTTTAAATTGTGGTCTACTAAACTTATAAACACAACACGTCAGGACAAAGGTTTCCGCGCGTTTGCTTACAGCTTCTTCGCCTTGGATCATGTAAACAAATCCGCTCTCCAAGCATAATTTATGCAGCCAATGCCAGCGAAACAGCATGTGTTAATTAACCACGTTCCCTTGGCAACTGCTCAAAACTAGACAATGGAACACAAAAAGAGGGAGACATAGAGACCCCTTTTAAGGCGGGGGTACACGTGAATTTAAATGAATTTTGGTAAGTTTAAAGAGAGGTTGAAAGGGAAAAAAAGGGTTATGGAACACCACCAGACAGTTGCCCGACCGCACAATGGCACCCCAGGTTGTTGGGCAACTGTTTGGAGTGTGTCTACCAATTTTTTAATTTCAAACTCTATTTTAGCCTGTTCCAGGCTCTCGGTCAGTGGGCACGATCGAAAAAGCGGGCGCGGGACGAGCGGAATCTGGCCGGGTAAAAATAAATTAGAGAAGGCGCGGGAAGGCTGCGCCCTCTCCTATTTTTTTTACAAGATCCCGCTCGTCCAGAAACCGCTTTTTCGATCATCCCCACTGACTGAGAGCCTGGAACAGGCTAACTCTATTTTAAAACAACAACAAATCTTCAAAATTTCCTATTTCCATCAATTTTACTAATACTTTGAGAAAAACTATTTCTCTCCAAATATACCTAAAAATCACCCAAAAATTTCCAAAACAACCCAAAACATAGATATGTGAGATGAGCAGAGAGATTCTTGATTGCTTGAAACGTAAACAAGATATTTGCATAAAAAACATAATACCCAGCCAAAATACGGCTTTCATGTGTACTCCCGCCTTAACTTGACTGTTTCAAAATTAATCACCAGCTAATAGTGAAAAGCTTTTGCTTAAATACCTTAATTTGATGCGCCAGTCCTATTTACTCCAACACGCAACATCGTCGGGGACGCGAAATTAAAAACCACAGGAAATTTCAACTGGGTGGGGGGGGGGGGGGCTCCTCGCGTATTGTTGCTTTCTACTAAAAAAGAAAAATAAACGGCTGTGGGCAAATGAACCTTCCGTTTTGACCCTGTACTTATTTTTCGGCGGTGGAACAACATTGTGTATGTAAAAGGCCACTTTACATAGAGCAGGAGTTTCAATAAAAGCTTATTAACGGCAGTCTACTACTGCCTGTAGGACCTCTTACCACCGTCTGTTTGGATTTCATTAATGAAAATGAAAATTATATTAATAAAAAAAGCAATGACAACAACGACGACGAGCACTGAAATTTTTAAATGCTACAAAAAAAATCCTGTTTTGTGGTCAATAAAAATACCCATCAACAGCACGCTTTTTGATGCCCAGAACACTGGAAATCGCATTTCCGAGCTTCTAGATTTCAAATTTTTCTGGGGAGGGGGGGGGGGGCATGCCCCTTTTAGTGGTCACAGCTGCCACCTTCAATCGCCGCTTATAATTAATATTATTGAAAGCCCTGATAGAGCGTTGTATTCATTTATTTTAGACTTAAGCTCTTGAACTCTTTGGCGCAAAGGCTGTGAAGTCTGTGAGTCTCCTTCGTGCATGAGTGGTATTGTGGTTGTATCTAGCGGTGCGAAGAAGATGCTTTCAAGAGAAAAGACAACGGCTGTAAGCTGTCCGAGAGCTCTCGTAAAGGAAATAACTAGCAGGCGCCTTCGCGATGCGAGTAACGTTAATTACGCGCGTGCCTCATTTCCGCCGGAATAAGTGAAATAAGCAACTGATACCTTTTATATTTAATTTCTTCTTGGCGGATTAATTTCCTGATAATGATGTGCCAAAAATTAAAATAAAATATTACAACAAAAAATTGGAAAAATACTGGCAATATCGGAAACAGATCTTCCTGAGGACTGGTAAAACAAGGTTTAAAGCCGAAGCTTATTTCAGTTTCTTTACCATGAAGTGTCAAGGAATATTTATACTCCCCCTGAATAGGATGTTAGTCTAGCCTATCGATTGGTTTACCATCCAGGCCCGGGATGTTCAAAAGGTGGTTAACGCTATCCACCGGATAAATCACTATCCAGTGGATAGTGTGGTTTGTTTTATTAACACTTCTCTGCTTGATAATAGCGTCGTTATTCCAGCCTTTGGAATATCTCCACACTTGAAGAGTCCCTTGAAGACTGGTACTGAGTGATGAAATGTCCGCTGCTAAAATTTCGCGGACTCGCTTCATCGCCGTCGGCCATGATGTGGCGCGAATCATTTCGTGCCATGTGAAGTGGTGTTTGCTTCCTTATTTTGGCGTAATCTTTCGGTATTTTAAGCACAATGAATCTCGAGGAAGAAGTTTTCAAGATTGGCAAGCAGCTGGAAAAGATAGTCGGCCAAGAAGGAGCGGTGAGTCGAACATTTGTTGTTAAGTGTCATTGAATTGACCGGCCGGTGAGTAAACATCACAAAGAACCCATTCACTTGCTCATTACATGCACTTGAACTTATGTGTTTCCTGCAAAACTGTAACAAGAAAGTTCCCGAGGTAGTTTACTCCAAGAGTATGCATGTTTTAGTTTGAGTTCGTACAAAGAACTGTTCTCCAGAAGGTAAACATATGGATATTCCAACGGACCCTCAATTTCTGCGCTAAAACGCTAAAACGAAATGAAGCGTTAATTTCCAAGCTAAGCTTAAAGTGCACCTAACCCCAAAAACTTTTTTTCGCTAAAACAATAAAGCTTATTTTGTGGAGTATCGTGCCGCAAAAATTTTTCGATTTGGTTAAATCTTTGATATTCTATGGCTCGCCAAAGTACGTCAAAATGCCGCCATTTTGGTTTACGACCGAGTTTAACGGGGAATGGGTCGAGGGCCGGATGTGACGTCAAATCGAGAACACGATGATTCTGAGATTCGCATATTTACTTGTTTCTGTGGGAAAGGCCGGAAAAGTTGTTCGAAAAAAATGCTAGCCAGGTGCGCTGTATTGTGATGTAGCAACACAACAAACTTACAGGAGATACTCCGCTACATGCCATATCGTTTTATGGAGATGATCGTCCTGAAGAGAAGAAACGTTCAAAGGGATGGCTCGATTTCGTGAAAGCGAAACGTGCAAAAGTGATAGCCGTGCAAGTGTTCGGTGATCTGCTCTATATAGCATTTAATTCAAACCAGATGATCTCGCTCGATGCCTGGATTTTCAGAGAGAGGAAGGGATTTTGCTGACTAAGTGGCTTTGGAATAACCGCTTGTCCATCGATTCATGCAGCCGTTGTTGCATCTGATCTAAGAACGTACAACAGCAGTCAGTCGGCACAGCTGACAGATAGTTTTGTATTTGCCCGCTACTTATCTTAAAACTCCATTTCTGAAGCCATACAGGTTTAATTCCTGGATATTCAGTAACGCACTTTAAGATAACATCAGCACCAATATCTTCAAGAACAGGATCATTCTTCTTTGAGTCTTGACAACCTTCTAACTCACTTTAATACAATAATAACAACAATAACATTCGCTGTTTTGAAGGGAAGCGACGCTACAATTTCCACACTCGCACGAAAAGAACACAAACATTGTGTCATGGGATAATCATTTTGATCTACGTTGAACGCATGAAGTTAAAATAATTTGGAGAAAGTAAAGGGACTTGACTTTTAATTATACGAAAGTATGTTAATGCGAGATCGAAGAATGCGCGAAAATAGTAAATACGCGCCACGCGCTACAGTCTTACTAGTATCACTCTTTGACTTCTACATATCATTGCCTTCGGGTCTGTCCATCAGAGCTCGTTCGAGTTCTTTGTCAGCATCCACCTCATTTGGCTGTCCATTCTTCGTTGGCCAGAGAGTTTTCAGCATATAAATCAGCTCGGTCGTCATCGTTTAACTATTCACTTTGCGTTGTTGATAAGTGCGAGTCGTCATTCTCTTCAGCGATATAATAAATTTCGGAGTCTTCTGAGTCAAAGCTCATTTCAGAACCCGACGAAGTAGAAGATATTGTTGATAAAAACAGAAATCTGTCGACTGTGGAGCCCCAGCGAAAAACTTATGCGGCAAAAAGGCTTCTACGCTCACACAGAGTAAAAGGCCCGACTGGGACAGCCGAAGCTTTCGTTCTCGAAGTGACGTCACGGCCTTACTCTCCCCAGATTTCCCATGCTCGGTCGTGAACCATACGAAACTCGGTTTCAAAGGGGCACAGAAATTCGAGGATTTAACCAAATCGAAAAATTTTTGCGGCACATTACTCCACAAAATAAGCTTTAGTGTTTTAGCGAAAAAAAATTTTGGGGGTTAGGTGCACTTTAACTACTACTTAGCTCACTAATACTAATTCCATAGGTCAGGAAATGTTCAGGGGAAAAAACTCTTCAAGGTTAGGGGAAAGTCAGGGAATTTTAGTTTGAGTCAGCCTGAGGGAAAATTGTTTTTGGAAGAAAAGCAGGGAAAATTGAAATAATTTGAAATGGCCGATTGAAGGACGTTCGCGCGAAAATTTTCACTGATTTTTTTCTGAAAATAGGCCTTATCACGGTTTCCGACGTCATTTTGACGGGTAGGCAAAGCGGTCAGAAATTACAGTGTTTGTATGGGAATCTGATGGCAAAGAACTTTTTCCAAAATCGAATTTTACGCAATTTGTGAATCGCAATGTTAAAATATCAGGTGGAAGATTGTATTCACCAAGTTTGAAGGATGTAACTTAACTAGAAGACGCTCAGTTAATTTTTATAATTTAGCATACATTTGTCTGTAATTTTTTTTTCGGCGCCGCCGCGTCTTCCCAGCCAAATTTACAGACAAATGTATGGAAAATTATAAAAATTAACTGAGCGTCTTCTAGTTAAACTACAACCTTCAAACTTGGTGAATACAATCTTCCACCTGATATTTTAACATTGCGATTCACAATTTGTGTAAAATTCGATTTTGGAAAAAGTTATTTGCCATCGGATTCCCATACAAACACTGTAATTTCTGACCGCTTTGCCTACCCGTCAAAATGGCGTCGGAAACCGTGATAAGGCCTATTTTACCACTGAAAGATGATGAGTTAGTGATGTAAGAAATGTAAAAAAAATGGGGGGTCACCGACTTCGTTTTGGAGAGAACATGCCCGGAAGAACACCTACAAATGTAAATTTGAGTAAATCGGGCTTCATTAGCGAAGAAGGCCACAGTGGCTGCAAGCCCCAAAATATTGGAATTAGAGCTTTGAAAGGAAATGTTCTCTGCCAAATATTGTTTAATGGACCTATTAAGTGAATATAGTCAACTGATGAGGTTCCTCAAAGAACAAGTTTACATTTAGCGACCACAATTTCATGCGTTGTGGAGCCGCATGCTTGTTGGATTCGATGTCTCTTGGACAGAAATCATGAATTTTTTTCACCTTCCCACACTGATTTTTTGTTCATTTTTGGACAATGTAGAGATAATTGCAAATAAAATGTGTTTCTGGAAAGAAAAGTAGGGATCACCAACCATTTAAGAGTGTAAATTGCGATTGAGTTGTCTTCGAATTCCAAAGTCACGCTGTTGCACGACATGACGACACTTGCTGGTCGTGATGTAGAAGTCAACGACGCAAAGGAAAACAAGAGGGATTCGATTTTGTGCTGATTATTTTTTTACTCGGCCAGGGTCAACTACATGTACATGTATGTGTACTTTTGCAGCTTTTTTACATTTGTAGATTACCTGAATTATACGGCTAAGTCTTTGAAGAACATTAAGACTTTTGTGTTATCGTCATTCCATTGATCTAGCTCACGGTGGAATCAAGAAGGTAAGAAATTTTCCTCCTGGGAAACAAGAAACTGTACAACTCAAACCTTTTCAGCGGTTGATTTTTGTCGGTTTAGTTCACCTCCTTTTATGAATCTTCCTCTTCTATTTCTTGTTTGACTTTGCGTCACGGATGCCATATTTGTTTACAGACCTTTGTGTGACAATTTTCCTCGCGCGGATCAGGCGAACTTGCGCGCGCAACGCTTACGTGAGATGTGCAGAAAACTTGGGCAAAAACAATTAGCGCGAACGTCCTTAATGCCATTGAGGGCTGGACAAAACATGTGGTGTCACCGTGATTTCAACAATATCTCTTCTTAATGAAGAAGGAAAATTTGTTTTCATGAATGGGCAGAAAGGATGTCGTAAGTTGAGGCCAGAAACTGCTACTAGATGTGACATTTCGTATTTATTTGGTTAGAGAAATTTGATTTTATTAGGGAAAAGTCAGGGAATTCTGAACAGTGAGGTCTGTGGCAACCATGTTCTACATCAGGACAATATTAATCAGCTGTTTATTTGTACGTTGCACGTTGTATTATGCTTTCTTGAGAATGTGTTCATTTCTTAAGAGGAAGTACAAATTGATCACTTTTGTGAAAATAAAAGAAAAATGAGAGGTCTAATGATGAGCATTTCTTTCATATATGATGATATTTTTTCTTTTGATTTTTCTTTTATTAGCATTGATCTTTGGTTGTTCTGTCAGTCTGCCATAATCTCTTCAAATTTCAAGCATACAGTGTATAAGTGATTTTTGCTGATGATACCAAACTACTCAGTCTTTTTTTCTGTTTGTGAAGAAAAACCAAACCTTTTGAATTTGTCATCAGCCTTTGTTGAAATTTTGACTGTTCTGGTTAGTAAAAAAGTGTTTTCCTGGTTGTTTAAAAATTGTCACTGGGTTAGTAAGCTTAAAAGTTAGTCTTGAGCTCTGTAGTGGCACAAAACATGAAAACAATTGAAATAATTTTTTTCATGTTTTTGGCATCCTGTGAAGATGAATAAGAATGGCACTGATAAGAAACTTATACTCTATGAATGAGTTTTAAATTTTTGTCATGTTTCCACTGTGGTGATCTCTCCAGATGGATTCTGACAGTGCAGTGGATCTTTTAAAAAGGCTTAAAGATCTTCCTATTACACTGGAAGTGCTCCAGAAGACAAGAATAGGCATGTCCGTCAACACTCTGAGGAAGAAGAGTGAAAATTCAGACCTGCAAACCCAAGCCAAGTCGCTCATTAAATCCTGGAAGAAACTCTTACCTGGTAAGATGAGTACATTTGTAAAACTACCTGACCTTAACAGGCTGCACTGTGAAAAATATTAAAGCCTCGCTTGTCCTGTGAAACACCAGCAGAAAGAACTTGTTTGTCCAAAAGAACGAGTGTTCCGTCGGACAAATGACCAGACTTTATGCCAATATGGAGAAAATCGTATTATAACGTATAACGTAATTCGATCTAAGGTACAAAACAAACTGTGTTGGCACATGGCCTTTCAAGAATACAAATCAATCACTAACTAAACTAAAACAATCACAAATTAAACTTACTTCTTTGACTCCATCCTGTCATAACGTATACTTCATAAACCCTAAACAGGTTAGCTTTCTTAATACATGTACATCATAATTCAGGTTAGCTTTCTTAACGACTGGTTAGCTTTTTTTTCTACAATTTTAAAAAATGCACGCGACACTTCGCGACGCAATGCACGCGTCACTTAACAATTTTAACATCTGGCGCACGCGCAACATAAACCGAACATAGCGCGTGCCAAACTTAACTAAATTCTTTTTCACTGATATCTGTTCATCAGAACAACAAGTAAAACAGCTTTTAACAAGTTGAAAATCCTTTTATTGTGGACTTTGAAGAGTTGGAGATGCTTTCTTACCCTACTTTTGTGAAAATCTCTTTTCCTTCTGTCGTGGAAACTAATGCCACAATGAGAGGTCAAGATTTCATCAGTAGTTATGTTTCTGGCATTTTCTTGTACATGTGCCATTACTATTTTATCCCAATGTAGTAATTGTTCATTGTTACTCTGTATGTGGGAGTAACAGTGGCATGTTGGTCAGTTTACTGGACTCTGGTCTGGCTTTTAGCTAGATGGGTCTCCAGATGTTTTGGATGCTCATTTGTTGAAATCCTGGCCAAATGCCTGACTCTGTTTCCTCTGGTCAATGTCTTGGGCAAGACATTTGACTTTCACAGTTCCTCTCTTCTGGTAAATTTTTGGGGCAACCTGGGAAGAAAGCACCTGTGACAGGCCTCGACTTTCAGGGAAAAACGTTGGGGCTAGCTGGCAAGCTAAAGTATTTCAGTGAAAAGGTAGTTGCCAGTGAAAAAATTTTGGTCACACTGGCGACCGGTTGCCAGTGGTCGCAGCGTCGAGCTCTGTGTGATGAATCAGCATACCATCCAGCAGGGAGTACATTGTAGCAAGACTCGGGGTTCAAAATAATTTTTCAGCTTTTAGCTTGAATTTGTAGGCTTTTTTGTCAAGGCTCATTTTTTTCCCGGCTGTCAAAAGGGACCTGTTGCCTAGTATGTGACCAAAATCTTCCTGAATCAAAATTTTACTCTTTTCTTTTAGAAGCCTTAAAAAATTATATGTATATGGTGTACATATTGTATAGTTTAAATTGCTAATCTAATTTCAGCATCAGAATCTTTATTTTGAACAACTTGTTCTGTTGCGGCAATTCCTTTTCTAACAAAGAGTAGTGAACGGCTCAATTTTTCAGTGTTTGTTCAAGCGTGAAATATACAAGTTGTCTAGACAAACTGTCACGCTTCTTCATTCGCAGTCATGGGTAATCTGTACTGTCAAGCAATATGAATACAGAACCGACTTCAATTTGAATGTGTGAGAAGGCTTTACAGTCAAATGACATTAAACAGGATTTGGTGGTATGTATGTGCAGAAACATACATATCATATGTAAACACGGTAATGTGACAGTGTGTACACAAACTTGAATGTTTCACACTTGAACAAATATATGTACAGTAGAAAGCTGAATACTGTAAAGAAAAATTATCCCTGTTATACATGTAGCACGCTTCAAATTTCAAAACGTTATACTTGTTTACATTTCCAAAGAGCTTTTAAAATACACATGTATCTCTTGGCTGCTTTATTGTCTGATATGAAATGTTCACCATAACATGACAGCAACTTTTACTTCAGTTGGACGATCAATAAGCATACATGTACTATTTTCTGTAAAATTCTAGTTCTTCCTTTAAAATTGCCGGCAAGTGCACTAAAACTTCCGGGTAGCTGGCTGTTATTTTGACCCCTGAGACTTGCATACATGTAACTACCTGTGAGCTCGTTTGGTTACAGTAGAAACTTAAAACCATGAACATTAGGCATTTTTAGGGTATTTTGTTTTTAAGATCAGCCTTCAAGGGATCTTTTCAAAAACAAAAAAAAACTTTATTTAGAATTTTTCATTTTAAAGATGCTGCTCCTTTTGTTTGTGATGATTAAATCATGTTGGGATTGTTATGTATAGTAGCCTAGGTAGCCTCGGTACTAGGATGCATGCTAGCCTCGTTATGATGTATATATAAGGAAGAGTGACTTTCATAATAAACGGTTATTTTGTTCCTGTGATACGTGTCCGTCTACTTGTTGAAACAGGGATGTCCTCATTATAGAAGGCTTTACTGACTTACTATAGAGACATTGAACTATGCAAGTCTAGGGGTTTGTCTAAGAATGGGGAAACCGGGCAAATTGACTGGCTGTGAGGATGTTTTTGTCCATGTGGTTTGACCATCTTGATAAAGAAGTTCAGTTCAAACAGTTTTGGCCGCCTGTGAAAAAACTGTTGCCCTCCTCAGTGCTTAAAACGTTAATTAAACCCTTGAAGTCAGTTACACCTTAAAGTACATGTGCTTTTGTCATGAAACAGAGAAATCTGGAGGAAAGAGTGAGGAAACCAATGGAGACAGGAAGACGCCAAACAGTGACAAATCTAGTCGAAGTAGCTCCCCAGCACAAAGCACAAAGTCATCCTCTGCACCAAGCACCCCTCAGGATAACAAAGTTGTCGCATTCCCACCCCCAAAGGTTACAGGTGACTCAGTACGTGGGAGGTGTAGGGAGATGATTGTGAATTCCCTCAAGATAGAGGGTGAATTTGAACCAAGTAGGTGACCTAACTGTTATCATTTTTGTAGTAACTATACTGTATTTTGGTTTAATTTATGCCATGTAGTGAATGGACTGTACTAGCAAGGCTGTACATGTAGGTGACAAGATAAGAATTTGCTAAGCTTAGAAATATTTTCTGAAAAAAAATTGCCAGTTTTTTCCTCAAATGACCTCAACATACATGTAGCTTGTAGAGAAATCTTGAGCAGTGAAATATAAAAAAAAAGTAAATGGAATGAAATCAATGCCAAATCTGGGCTCATATTAATGACTATATATTTTAAATAATAATACAATGTGCAACTGGTTTGCTTGCAAGTAAGAAGAACACTCTATATTGTACAGTGTATAAGGTACTTGTAAAATAATATTGTCAGATCTTTCTTAAGCTACATGTAGAAATACATAGGCAGTGCAGTGATTTATATTTTTAAAAACATAATGAGGAGTTTTGTAGATACATTTTGTACAAATGCAAGAAAGAAATTTTATTTGTTGTCTTACATGCGTCATTTCCTATTCTAGCCATAACTCCTGAAGACTTTGCAGCAGCATGTGAGGAATGTATCCTTTGTAACGTACATCTTGTAACTTTTTTTATTCTCGAGATAAAAACACAACATGGATTATTTTTTCCTCTTTGCTACATGTAGGAATATTGAGAGCTGATTCTATTCTGGAGTTTATACAATGTAGCTTTCATCAAAACAAATATTACATTGTGCATGTTTTGGTTTAACATACATGTACTATTAGGTTTTGGTTTGAAATTTTTGTCACCGGTGAATGTTATAAGATAATTTTATTTTGTGCCCCATTGTTTCAGCAATGCACCTTGAAATTACTTGTATCTTCCCTCCCCCCTGCTATTTGTTTCCTTGACTTCTGTTTCAAGGTATATTCCAACAGTTCAGAGACACAAATATGAAGTACAAACAGCGTGTCAGAAGCCGTGTGAGTAACCTGCGTGATGCCAAAAATCCATTGCTTAAAGTGAAAGTTCTCTCTGGTGACATTTCTCCTGAAAGATTTGCATCAATGCCTACGGAGGTAAGGTTAAGAGTAATGGTTCAAATTATTAGTATTATTATACACTGAACTCTCTAACCCTTTTCTGATTGGCCAAAAGCGTACTGTGAATTTTCGAAATCAGCGTCCTTCACTTCATAACTGCAGAATATACAATAATCATGTCATGGTCACGGGTAATCATGTCAAGGTCACGGGTTATCATGTCATGTATGACTGCAGTGCATGATTTCCAAGGGTAATCATGTCAACTTTGCGCGATTCGTGTTGCTTGCCGTCAGTGAAGAAGTAGAAACATGACTTCCAAATTTTTGCGTCCGTTCAAAGTATAATAAAACAATTATTAGATTCAGATTTTTATGATATCCAGAATAATCAAGGTCTCGTGTCTTACCTCGATCTTGATTATTCTGGATATCACAAAACCCTCACCCAATAATTGTTTATAGCTTTGTCACTTTATCCAAGTGAAGGTCTCTTCTACATGTAGGTAATAGATAACACTTTCCTTTGGCTCTGTTCCTGAAATTGTACAACATGATTCCACCTGTTGATGAAACCTTAGTATATGCCCATTCTAATTACAGCTATGTGGCAGTGCTTTCATGTGATACTGTTTGGGTGGTTCTAAACTTTTAAGTCTGGCTAAAACCCATGTGTGTGACCTTACATGTATGAAATGAAAGCTGTTGAGCAGTACTTTCATGTACAATGTAGTACTGTTTTTTTATGCCGTTCAAGGGGTTTCACTTCTACCTTTTAAGTATGTGGATGAAACCAACTGAAATGGAAGTTATTGAGCAGTACTTTCATGTAGAACTGTTTGTTATACTGTTCAAAGTGGTTGCAACTTTTAGTCTGTGGATGAAAGCTATCCAGACAGTCAACTGTTTCACTAATGACTCGTCTGTTTTTTTCTCCTTCCTCAGGAAATGGCAAGTGAAGAGATGAAACAGTTTCGACAGGAATGTGCCAAGGAAGGAATCCGAGACGCTCAGGTGGCTAAAAACCAAGGCACAGAAACAGCACTTTTTAAATGCGGGAAATGTGGCAAGCGGCGAACCACCTACACACAGCTACAAACACGAAGTGCTGATGAACCAATGACCACTTTTGTACTTTGTTTAGACTGTGGAAACCGCTGGAAGGTAAGTAATGTACTGAACAAACATGTAGGTTTTGCTTAGTGGATACTCAGTATGGTTCATTGGAAATTGGCAAATCTACATGTTTTTTTTTCATTAGTTGTCTATTTACCAAATAGAAGGTGTTGTGTGTTCTCTTAAAGAAATACAATGTAGAAACCATGCCAAGTGCATTGTTGAGTTCTATAAGCATGCAGGTTTTATATAAGATGTGAGAAGTGCTAGAGAAGCATGAGCCACAGCTGAATACTTCTTAAAAATACCAAGTTCTTATGTAACTCAACAATTGAGAATGAACAGGTTTGTTTATTTACATGTTAGTAATAAAATAGTTGCTAACTAATTCAGGTGCATTCACTCATTTGTGAACATATTTAATCAATCAATATCAATATTCTCCTTTATTTATTCTCTCCTTGGATTAACAAGTCTTATTTTCTATTGGCTCAAGGTATGAACTTACCTACATGGGCCAATCCAGGGTTGTAGCTAAGAAAATAGCCTCCCGGTTTGAGATTTTCATAAGCCAGAGAGAGACCTGGAACAAAATTTGTCGCAATCTCAATGCCTGGGATGTGGGGCTACCAAGCTTTGCGTTTACAAGATGGCGGACACAGTACAAGGAAAGAGAACACGATAAACAAGTGCTCAAAACTAGTTTTTTTTTTCAATTACTTTACTCATTATAGTGGCGCTCATTCTCAAGGTAGTCGGAAATTTATTCCAAACTTTTTAGTTAGTTGATTTAGGCAGTTTGATATGGTTCAGATACCAAATGATTGTATGTGCGTAATCTAAAAACCGTTTGTTGTTCTCTACTGAGTGATCGCTCGCAAATATCCAGCTGGTGATCACCTCTTTCTCAGCCGGCGAATTTAGCTGGCAGCTGGTGCTTAGCAACAACCCTGCCAATCAGAGTCAGTTTTTTATTTTAGCTATTTTATAAAGATCAATAATGCATGCTCAAGGTCTCGAAAAACTGTTGGTGGACACACAAGCGGGACACACTCTGCATTTTTTCTTACCTTCAAAAGTGCTTTATTTCTTAGAAAACATAGGAACACCATCTTCTTAAGCATGGAAAAGCAAAATATGTACATCTTAGGAAAAATTGTGGTTGCACTGTTAATGCAACACCCAGGACTTGTGTGATCTATAACTTCCAGCCATGCATTTAGAAAAAAAATAATACACACTCAGCTGTAGTGGGTATGCTGATAGAATATTCTCACACATGCCTTGCTTGTTGAAGGGAAACTTAGTGCTGTTTTTCGTTTAATATTTTTGGGGGGTGGTTTGGGAAAAAATTGCAGTTTGTGGACTGTAATCCTGAAGAGTAAAACAATACTTATAAATTACCTGTTCTTAAACACTGATTTGTAACCAGGTGGTTCCATGATAAAATATAAAAATGTTACACTGGTTAAAAGCTATTGAAAAAAGATCTTAAAGTCCCAACTTTTCGGCTACTAACGTAAGCCTTCTTTAGGGGTAATAAAAATACAACATACAAGTTTACTTAAGATCGCATAGTTGCTAATAAAAAACAATCTATTATACATGTAAAATTGGTTCTTATTCTAATAAAGTCAAGGCTCTGTACTCTTGCGGCAGGTACATGTGCATGCCGTCATCGCGGTTGAGTGGACTTCTGCATTTGTTAATTACCTGTTCTAGTTCCTCATGAGTAATGCTCAATTCGGCTGTGCCTCGGTGGCAATTCACTCATAGGAAACTCAGTTTCATAATCCGATATTGTTAACAAGGTACAGATTGAATATTGTTAACATTAAGAATGAAACAACTACACCCACTATACATGTGCTAGTACTCTCTTACAAGCTGTATACTTGCTTCACTTGTGATTCATTTGGTACTGCACTTTTTCCACAATCTTTAATTTTAGTTTTGTAAAGTGCCTCGGGCAAATAATGGATGTGTGCGCTATAGAAATGAACTATTATCATTATTATTATTGTTATTGAAGCAAGGGTGCATTGTAGATGTGTACAAAACGTACATTCCTAATGCTCTTTCTTCTTTCTTTCCACAGTTCTGCTGACGATAACACTTTGGCTGAATTTTTGTTTATTGTAAGTCGGGTTTGACCTGGTGTTCTGTGGCAGTAACTTATAGAATCACTCGTAAACCATTTTAGATTAGATAATTCCTGTTGTGGTAGCTATATTGGTAGTTGATATTGTAATTTAGCATTTTAGCCACTTGTTGGAAATGAATATGCAAGCTTGTAGGTTTGCTCATGTACATTGTCTTTGAGAGAGAGTATACTCTGCAAAATATTCAACTCACATAACCACACATAGCAAACCATGCTATCCACTGAATAGTGATTTATCCAATGGATAGCATTATCCACATTTTTGAACAACCCAGGCCTGCTCGATATTGTTGCTGTCTCTCTCCACTAAGTCATTTAGAACCAAATTAAGTTTTTCTCTCTTTTCTAATGCTTGTGTACAGTTTGCTTGTGTGTGATTGAGCAAAAGCTGAAACTCGCGTTAAGAATGAAACAGCTTCAGCCACTGTACATGTGCCAGTACTCTCTTACAAGCTGTGTACTTGCTTCACTTGTGATTCATTTGGTACAGCACTTTCTCCACAATCTTTGTGAACAGTTTGCCTTGGTAATACATACAGTCTGAAGTATAACATCAACAGGATTACAATTTAGCTGTATTTATTGAAAACTAGGGAATCTAGGGAATATTTCTATGAGTTAATGTTATGGCAGGTTTTTATTGTGACTCCTTGATCAAGTGGGCTAGAGTGTTTAATCTATAAAGACTATGTATGTAACAAGTTTGATTAAGGAGAAAATATTAGTCAACAATGAAAACTAATTAAATTTGAAATTTCAATTGTTGTTTACGGAGTATTTTGTGTTATATTCGGGACTGACGTTACTAAGTTTTAATAAGCCATTTTCCGAGTTGCTTTGTACCTCTGTATCAAAACGACACCTGGTGCACAACCTTTCATATGACAATAGAGACCTTAAGATCGAGGTTTGGCGATCTTACCACAAACGGCAAGCCGCGGTTTGCGGTTAGCGTTTTCACGTTAGCCCTCTGCCCATATTTGGGACTTAAGATTCGCGTGTTAAATAGCCGGCTGCCATGTTTGTTTTCAATCGTTTGTTCACTTCTGTTTTAGCGGAGAAATCGTCTTTAAAATTACGTTTGTATGAAAAAGAATTCGATAGTTAATAAGAGAAATAGTTTTTAAAAATAGTATTTCCTCTCAAACGGGGGATTGTGATATTTTAGGGTGCAAAAATCCTTGCGGTAAATCACCTCTAGAACGTGGTCTAGCCGTACAAACGTGAACCGCAAACTGCAAACCTGACGCCAACACACTGGTCACGTGACTTCTTGACGTTCGCGGTGCGCGGGAAATGCCTAAAAACCTCGATATTATAAAAGGTCTCTAATGACTCGTTTGCAAGACATTTTGAAATAGCTTCTTACGCCTGCATCCTTAATCCTCACATCCGTAACAAACTTGACCGCATGTTACCACTGTGGTGAACTACAGAAGACACGGACAATCCAATAAACTTATCAATACTCCAAGCAAATAAATGTAGCTGACGCAAAGTGCGGGAGAACGCGAGCAAGCGAGATACGATTGGTTCTGGTTTCACTTCTGATTGGACGAAAAAGTGGCGGGAGTGGGTCCTTTTTTGCCAATCAGGGTGTGGCATCGTAATGCAAAAACCAAGTAGTTTTCGACGCTCAAGTGAAAACCGCCCTAACACGATTTATTAGGGATCTTGCAACTCAACGGGTGTATCAGCAGAGATTTACTAACAAAGGGTTTACTTGCATGCTCACTGAATCTAAAAATTCTCTTGGTGTGCACATATCCTGCACTACTTAAAGACCTGTGGCATAAAAACCTTTTTAAAAACGTTTTTCACGATTTTTTCTAGTACGCCAGTAGTTAATATACTTACAATACTAGACATGCCGCCAACCAAAACCTCTACAAATAACGAGTCAGAACAAACATCAGGAAACAAACTATATAACATTCCTACTTAGTTGAAAAATCTAAATGTGTGCCAATTTTTCAAGCAAATTAAGCTATATCTCTTCTCTGAACAACTCGAAAATACCATGAATATCGTTGTATGTCAACGATATTTATTGCAGCTCAACGAAAATTGAAATTCGATTTATTTGCTGATGACACAAATGTTCTTCATAGCCACAAAGACCTTAAATCTCTTGAAAAAGAAATGAATGTTGAACTAAATAATGTGTACCAGTGGTTAGTATCAAACAAACTAACCCTTAATCTCAAAAAAACAAATTTTGTAATTTTTCGCCCCTATCAGAAACTGCTTCCCTTTCTTCCTACAATATATATTAACAATCACCTAACAAATTCATTAACTCACCTGGAAAGTAAAGATCATGTGAAATATCTCGGTGTTCATATCGATTATAAACTATCATGGAAAAACCATATTGACTCTATAACAATAAAACTTAGCAAAACTATCGGATTACTGTCAAAGATACGGCATTTTGTTCCCTTCCATACTCTTGTTAGTATATACAACAGCCTTGTTGTTCCTTATTTACGATACGGCCTAATTGCTTGGGGTCAAACTGGCAAAACTCAATTAAATAAGCTTCTAATCCTCCAAAAACGTGCTCTCCGTTTCATGTGCTTCGCTGACAGGTGTGATCACGCCATTCCTTTGTTTCTTCGTGCACAGACTCTACCTATTCACTTTTTGTATTATAAATTGCTAGCTGAAACAATGCATGATGTGAGCAATGATGTTATCCCTTCACAGTTAAAAGATTTGTTCATCCCTACAGTAAAAATTCATTCATATAATACGCGATCTTCAGTTTCCGACAACTTTTATATTAAAAAATCAAACCTTGAAGTTAAACGGAAATCCTTTTCAGTAATTGGCGCAAAACTGTGGAATGAGATACCAACTAAGCTCCGAACACTACCAAAACTCATCTTTAAAAGGAAAATTCGTATGATCTTGTTTAATATATTAGAATCTGAAGACTCCTACGAAGACTTAGAATCCATCATCTCAAAAGTTAGAAAATACTCTTAATAGCTATTAGCTTTGTTTCGTCTATCTTATGTTATTCATTTTTGTCTTATCCCCCTCTCATAACACATTGCGTAGTCAACCTCAATTAATTACCTAGCTGTTTCCGTGGACTTAACCTGTTTTGGTATTTACTAATTTTTATTCATATGTAGTTTAAAGTGTGTAGTTTAAAGTGTGTTCCTGGCCCGCCTCGATTAGCACTGCTATCTGCGGAGCCAGGGGATTAACGATTATTTACCTGTAAACGAATAAAAGATTGTTGTTGTTGAAGTAACTAAAATTTTGAATCAGCTCATATAGTTCGGTTTGTCTCCCTGTTTTTGCACCTTATTTACTTGTCTCTAATTTCATTCCCTTGATCTTACTTTGTTTTGCACGTAAAAAGGCAGGGGAATAACTTGAAACCCGCAAGGTTCATTCATCTCCCTGGCTCGACTTTAACCCTATCCATTTCCTAAGTTCTTGTAGTTTTTGTAATTTTCTCTTTAAATGTATTTTTAAGTGTTTAATTAACAAATAAAGAAGCCAAAGCCGTGTATTTCACTGTGATAAAACACGACGGGCATTTGAGAACTCGAGGGAAATGAAGAAAACACGAGCCGCAGGCGAGAGTTTTCTACATTTCTCGAGTGTTCCCAAATGTCCGGCGTGTTTTATCACAGTGTGATACACGGATTAGGCTTCTACATTTGCTTTATGATAAGATAATAATAAGATTATTATTCTATGTTATGATATAGATTTTACGCGCGCAAAACAATAAAACACGCTTTTTCTATGTTTTATACTCTGATACAACATGGGTTTTTGACCAATCAGAGGGCGCGGAGGGTCTTATCTATGTTATAAAGCAGAATAAAGCATTATTAAAGCATTATTGTTCTTCACAGCATTAAAATCAAAATTAAAATCAAAATTTTAAAATTTTCTTCAAATCGAAATATATTGAAGATAACATTGTGTCATTTATATTTATGTGTTAAAACGTGGGGGTCACCGTGTTCATTTAAGAGAAAACGAGCGCTTATTCGCTGTCGAGCTGAGCTTTGGAGAAATCTCCTACATTAAGAACGCGCACGCGCTAATGACGCGAAATCCTGTTCAGTAGGCATGCGCAATGCAATACAAAGGCTGCCTGCTAAATAAAGAAGTTTTTTGCGCCAGGTTAAGACCACGCGGGAAAAAATAGATCTTTGCAAGGGCTATTGGAATCCACAAAGAAAATCTGGGGTAGCCACGTATTATTTCGAGATAATTAGCCTTGAATCTCAAAAATGCTGACATAGCATTTTTCTGAAAAAAGAAGGAAAGGATATTTCTTCACAGATTTCCTTAGAATTCACCTTTACATACAGAAAAGCAAACATTTATAAAGATCTTAAAACTTCATGCTAAATGGTTCCATAAAAACCATTCTTGGCATGTTTTATATAACAAACTCGTTGCAACAGCGCTTATAGCGTCTCTCACAGCCTTCCTCTAGTTCAGCTAAAATACTGTCTAAATACCTTTTACTCGCAACCAGAAACTAATCACGTGTTGAATAGGCTTGCTACTTCCATTTCATAACAAAATGTAGGGGTAACCACGCGTCTTTAAAAGTGTTTGATCTGTTTTGAAAACTTTTACGTTGCCCGTTACATTTTGTCCTGTCATCTCCCCAGTAAGTAAAACAACTGCGCATCTCGGATTTGTTTTGCGCGGGCACTACGCCATCTGCGGTTACATGTTTACAGTTGGATTTCAGTATAATTTTCGACAGAAAACAGCTAGTTTTTCAGCTGGAAGACGTTAATAGTCAGTGGCTAGCGATACACTGCTATTCTGGTGTTCCTGGTTTAAGTACAGGTTCATTAAACTTGATTTGTTCGCAGTAGGAGAATTTTGCTCTCATTTTAGGTAATTCCCGTGTAAAAGAACCCGCCATAGATTTCCGATGAAACTTGGTATGGTGTCATTACAGTACAAGGAGATGTTAAAAACGTACTAAAAAGAGCGGGTCACCGTGCTTATTTTCATGCCACGATGCTGACAAATATGGTTATTTAGGTGACTTATGGTTATCTCATTGCACAACAAATAAGCTCGATTATTTTGCAATGCGGCGTGTTATATCACACAGAGTTCGACTATTCATCTATGCCCCAGAATAAATGGCTTCAAATAGTAATACCCTGCATTATGAATTGATATTTTTATCCTTTAAATGAAACATAATTTGGACTTGCTCTGTTGGGCCCGTTACGTCTCTATCTGTAGCATTTATTTCATTTGCCAAAAAAGTAGCCATAGATTTCTGCCAGTTTTTTTTCTCAGTTATTGAGGATATTATTCTAATTGAATTCATAAAATAAAAAGTGGGGGTCACCGTGCTCGTTTAAGAGAAAAGGAGCTTTTATCTCGCTATCGAGCTTAGTTTGAGGGAAATCTCTTATGTTTTGTACGTGCGCGCGCTCATGTGCGCGCGTTGATGACGCAAAAATCGTGCGCAGTAGGAATGCGCAATGCAAAACTCGGGAATCACCTTTAGTCGTACTTGGTAGCGTAGTTGATTGCGTCAACGTCAACCCAAGCGCGCGTGTGATGCGCAGAAAGTGTGCTCACTAACAAAAGTAGGCACCGTCCTTAAGTTACCTCGTTAGTTTATCAAGCTAAATTAATTTAAAAAAAACTATTAAATCAGATCAACACCCGCGCCTTTTTATTTCACAAGTCTACAATAAGTTTCTGTACAAATTCAGTTGAAGGCCATGGCTCGGAAAAAAGAGCTTGGTTATTTCTCGTCACAATGACCTTTGTCCTATTGACAACGTCATTCAATTCATAACTTATTACAATTATTAATTTGTTCATTCTATCATTCATAAGTCATGTCATTTTCTGAATGAATTATTCTTCATATAAATAAGCAATTTTCATTGCAAGTACATACAGTTGTACAGTAATCTGGCCGGCCAGCCGATGTCTCAAAGAAACAAAGTGTTTGTACAACTACATGTGACATATTTACAGAAATTTCTTATTTCTCCAAAGAAACAACGTTTTTTCTACAGTGATTTCCGAGGTAAACCTATTTTCCCCTATTGCTCAGTAAGCTGGGGCGAAATAAATAGCGTGTCTTGATAATTCTTCATATTATGCGCTACAGGCTGACGAAATAAAACTCGTGCTACAATCGGAATTTGATTCCATGATATTCTTGGCCGAAAACGGAAACGACGCAAATTTCGTTTCTGCTTTTATTTTGTTACAGCTTTGGTTTTGATCCTGGGAATTTTTTGCGTTCTTTCCGTAACCGCCAAAATATAGAACAAGCAATTTTCGAAACAATCGCGACCTGCGTGAAAAAAAAAAACTATACACACTTACAGTGCGATTACTCGAACCGGGCCACTTGGAAATTAAAATTTAATCAATCAGAACCTTACAAGAGAACAAAGGATAGCGATCTTTTTCCCAAATAAACCAAAAAACATTGAAGAATACGAGCAACCGTTCTGAACAAAATTGAAAACCCAACATAGTGTGACGCGTTGCGAACTTTCAGGAAACTTTGTCATGAGTTGATTGGTTAGTTTCTATCCTAAAGTTTGTACGCTTTTCGAAGGTCTCGATTGAGAGTTCTTACGCTAAATTTTTCGAGCGAGATTTATAATCATGATAATTTGCCGTCAATGACTGAATTTCTAAGAGTGTATATAACGCAGAGGAGTCGATAGTGTTTACGTTTTCATGTCAAACAGACCGTTACTTGCCGTCAAAAGTCTAGTGTTCTCAGCTTACGTTTTGATTGGTTAGTTTTCTTCTAGTTGGCGCAGTTCGAGTGGTTACACTGTAAGGATTTCTGTGCGTTCAAGAATCGCAACTTGGGCTTACATTTTTACAACATATGGACTAATCTGAGCAATGTTGCCAAAATATTCCATTGAACCCAAAAGTGGATTTTATCAAATTTCTCCTTATAGCACTACTGCAAAGCCTCCTAGTGGCTGCAGCAATAAAATGCGTAGTTGTCAGAAAGGAGAATAGAGGTTTTTGAACTTAGACTAATGAACACCAGCTGACATTTCGAACGTCAGCATGCCGTGAAATGTTAGCAACATGGATGGTTTTAGTCTGTAGACGTTATATTTACATTCGATAGTTTCTAAGTGATGTGAAGTAAAGCTCTTTGATCATAAGACCAATATGGAAATCCCCTAAATGATTTCTCTTTTTTTTTTCGGTCGAGAAGTTCTCCCAGAAAAACTGAGTGCTTTCCAAATTTCGGTCGGAAGTCAAATACAACGGTCTGTAATGGTTCGATCCGACCGGAATATTTAGGACAACCTCTGGAGATTGTCCTAAATGTTTGGAAAATGTCTTTCCATTTTTCCTTAGTCCCACTGGTTCCTGATCGATTGGTCTAGCATATTGGTAAAGCACCCACTAAGTCCAGTTCAGAGCCCCCGTCACGCAACGCTAACCTAGAGGGAAGAGTTGCGTGACGACAAGAGACGGTGATTTGACTAATGACGAAATTCTTCGTACAAGTGTGAGAACTATAAAAGAGAATTTCATGCTGAGCCAAAGAATGATGATCAGAGAGCTTGAGTTATTTTGCTGAAGACGCTTCATCAGAACTTAAACCAATGGAGTCTTTTTTTTCCTGGCCTGGGTTTGAAGTCCTAAGGCAAAAGTATCCACGGAGCTTTGTAATATATCTTCTTTTGTACATGAAAGCCGTGATTAATGTCTCTTCAAAAGCTGTTTGTAATGTTTCGATTTGATAAATCTCGGAAAACAGTCATGATACATGAGAGTAAATATATGATCC
The DNA here is from genome assembly GCA_964020085.1 of Micromussa lordhowensis. Lineage (NCBI taxonomy): Eukaryota > Metazoa > Cnidaria > Anthozoa > Scleractinia > Lobophylliidae > Micromussa > Micromussa lordhowensis. Next base: position 3,670,249 of record OZ026596.1, on the reverse strand, counting down.
TGTGCCACTTGAAACGTGTCGTTGTCTGGATTACTCATATTTTTGTCGATTTCTGCTCGTACTTTGGCATCGATGCTTACCTACAGAGAGAATAAACACCAGATAGTGCGGTTAGGTACGTAATGCGTGCAAACGTTTATTTGAAAGTCGTTCGGTGGAGATTTTCTCAGTAGCCCCACAAAGCATAATCTACAACGACATCGTTTTATTTTATCCTTCTTCTCACAAATTGATTAAAATTAATTAAAGGTTATAATTAAGTGAGGGTACTTGCAACCTGAAATAATCAGTGGGTTAAAAATGCCAGGTTGTCAATTGTTAAATCGACGCGCATCAAGTTTTAAAATTACCCAATTATTCAATCAAGAAAGTTTAACTTACCTCTGTGGGTGATAGCGTGGAGACATAGTCCTCATAGATCACCCTGGCTTTTTCTGCTCGAGTGTTATCGTCTGCGTTCTTGTATTCCTCCACTGCGAGCCAGAAATTTAGATTCTCCTCTCCGTACTGTGAACGAAGAAAGTCTTGAAATAACTGTACACCAAACTTGTGTTTTAACACCGATTCAAACGACGTTGCCCATTTTTTAGCCTCTTCAGGAGCAGGCCTGTGAATCGAAGAAGGAGAGTCGTTAATACTGCGGCGCTGTAAACACTTAATTATGGCCCTGAATGCGCGGCAGTCCCATGGTTAGTGCGCTTATCTCTGGAGCGAGCGGTCCGAGATAGAGCCCTGGTCGGGGACATTGTGTCGTATTCTTGGGCAAAACAATTTACTCTCATAGTGCTTCCCTCCACCCAGGTGTATAAATGGGTACCGGCGAATTTAATGCTGGGAGTAACCCTGCGATGGACTAGCATCCCATCCAGGGGGGAGTAGAAATACTCCTAGTCGCTTCATGCTACTGAAACCAGGATAAGCTCCGGTCTGATGAGCCTCTTGGCTCGTATGCACACTTTTGCCTTTTTGCCCTAAACGCGAACACGACTAGTATATATTGTAAAAACAAGAAGAAAACTGTGTTGCGCAAAGTTTGTTAGATAAAGAAACTAAATAAATATTGTTTTTTACGTTGAAATACGTAAAAATCGTAAAAAACCATACGTTTCGAGGCTGCTGCCTCTTCATCAGTGGTTGTATGCAGCTGTAAATTGTGCGCGTGACATAACGATAAACATAACGATAAAAATTTGAATTTGAAGTTATTTGTGCGCGCAGATGAAATAAGCGCGCGTGTATACATTCAAATCAAATACAATTTCGATGTTACTGGGGCGCATTGATTTGGGGTGTTTATAAGAAAGCAAAGTCGGTATTGAGTCCTCCTGGATGCAACGTTTTGTGCTTGAAGATCATCTTGGCTTCGAAGCGGCGCCTATCTTGGGTATCTCGGAAGCCAGAACGTGGTATATGTTATCAAATGTCGTACCTGCAACAAGATCTACATCGGGGAGGCAGGGAGACGCCTAGGAGATCGCTTTAGAGAACACCTGCGTTCTATACGACAATCCAACACCGATCTTCCCGTTGGTCGACACTTTGCATCACCAAGACATGCCTGTACTGATATGCTGGTGTCCGTAATCCGCTCTGGCTTCCGAGATACCCAAGATAGGCGCCGCTTCGAAGCCAAGATGATCTTCAAGCACAAAACGTTGCATCCAGGAGGACTCAATACCGACTTTGCTTTCTTATAAACACCCCAAATCAATGCGCGCCAGTAACATCGAAATTGTATTTGATTTGAATGTATACACGCGCGCTTATTTCATCTGCGCGCACAAATAACTTCAAATTCAAATTTTTATCGTTATGTTTATCGTTATGTCACGCGCACAATTTACAGTTGCATATAACCACTGATGAAGAGGCAGCAGCCTCGAAACGTATGGTTTTTTTACGATTTTTACGTATTTCAGCGCAATAAAACAATATTTATTTAGTTTCTTTACCTAGTATATATTGTATTTCCGACTATCTTAGGTTCGCTTTTTTTCGAGCGCACTTCTATTTCGCGAAACATGACAAAACCATGTATGTCGCAAGCATTACATGGAAAGTACACGCTTAAGTGGCTTTGATTATCTTAATTGGTAGTTGGTCTCTTTATTTCAAAACAAGCCATTCCTTTTAGTGTAATCACAACAAACGGATCCTTCAGGCCGCCGCAAATTAACACAATCCTACCTTTCACAGTCGAGGTCTTTCTCTTTTTTGGCCAATAGTGCCGCCGTGGAATCTTGTCTGTTAGGAATAGATACATATTAGATATCTACTCAGATTTTAAAGTTAAATTACATACTTATCGGGCAGTTTGTTATTGAACAGTTTGTTATCGGACAGTTCAATAAGGCAATCACATTCAAAGTTGTAGTTTAAATCAACCAATCACATTCACTTGAGGATCGTGAGCAAGATGCGCTGAAATGATTATCGCTCATACACGATGGAATGTTTTCAGTTTTCTTGGCAATCACGGAGGGTATGAGTTTGGATTCTCTGTAGTCAATAACATACGGTTAAAATCATTATGCTAAAGTTTCCAGAAATTTCGGTCGGAAGTCAAATGGAAAGGTACGTTTCGGTTCCTTCTGACCAAAATATTTGGGAGCGCCTCTGGAGGTGGTCCACTTTGAACAGTCGGACGGGTCCGACCGAAATTTGCCGTTCCATTTTGACAAACCGGTTCGTTTCCCTACTTTTCTTCACTTATGTGGGGAATTCGGAAAAGGAACAAAAAATGGTAAGAGCCATTCGGTTCCTATTGGTTGGCCCGGTTTTATCGAAAAATGTCGTTCCATTTTCCGAGGGTATTCAGTTTTACGTGTCTCTGATCGGTCAGTTTGGCATAATGAAAATTAAGCACCCATACCGTTCATCACTTTATTCCCTGATAAGTGAAAAGTCGGGAAAAATACTATAAAAACTTTCCACAACTATAAATAAAACTGTGGCGGTTTTCACTTATCTCGGTCCCTTTGCAGTTAATTGTAGTGAATGTATTTTTTTTTCGGCAATGGAAGGTATCATTTAACCTAATTAGTGACGGTTTGTCTTGTCTAAATAAATATATCTGTAACACTTCCCCTTTATTAATTAATGACAACGTGTTTGAGTTTGCAGAGGCGAAATGAGACACCAATGTCTTCCCTGGACGAAAGCAGGTGGTGTTTAAAAGCCTCGTTTACAAGCACAGCATGAAAAAAGAGATTTACGGAAAATTAAAGTTACGTAAATCTGCGTAAAGGAGGTTAACAAACTTTACACTAGCTTTACATTGTTCGTAAAGGCGTGTAAAGGTAGATTTACTTAACCGGAGATAAAGCATGTGTAAAGGGTGCGTAAAGTTGCTGTAGGAATGAAGTTTTCAATTTTACTTTATTTTAAGTGGTAACTAATGTTATTGTAACAAGGTTTTCAATTTTGCATTTGTCTGTTACAGTTAGACTTAAAGAGATGATAGAACAAGATTTTAAATGTTTCCGCTACAGTATGAAAATTGATTTAAGTACAAATGGTGACATATAAGAAAATGATTTTTGAACAAATAAAACAGAATTTGATTGAATACAGCAGATTGATTGATTTAACTGGCTCCTTTCCTTCCCAACGTTGTATTTTCTCATTTTATTTTCCCTCTAGGGTTTAAAATAATTATGCAAAGAAGAAAATAGCAGAAAATGTAATCATGTCTGTTGTTGAGCTTTGCCTTCCAGCCAATACATGAGCATGTTGCAACTTTACACCAGTTATACATTTAAATCTGGCTTACTAAGATGCCTAAACGCTTTATTTAGATGTAAAGGTGGCGTAAATGTGGAGTTTATACCAGCTATACGTATTATGTCTGTTGTCGCGCTTTTTCTGCAAGACAAGAGCATGTTAACTTTACATCACAGTACATATAAATCTGGCCTAAAGATGCCTATACACTTTATTTAGATCTATGTAAAGGTGGCGTAAATGTGAAGTTTATTCAAGCTTTACGCTGGCTTTTAGTCCACTTACAGGTGTTTCTTTACTCCAGCTTTACGCAAAAGTGTAAATGTAGCGTAAAGCTTAACTTTACGTAATGTAAAGGTTAGTGTAAAGGTGTGTAAATCCAAACTTTACACCAGCTTTACGCTCACATTATGCTAACTTAAATTTGCCTTTTCATGCTGTGAAGAGCAGTGCACTCCATTGTTCCGAATCTATATGAAATGCCTCGCAACTAGAGGATTACAAAGATTATTATACTTTCACTTTTAATAATATGGCAAGACAAATCTACGCCGATATACGCTAGTGCAGTTTTTTTTTCGAGGATTACAACAGCAACTAAAAAGGCAACGGTTATTTTGTCACTCTTGTTAATCTGGGACGAGTCCAAAATTCAGCACAAACTCACCTAGATCCACAGCATGCGCACCAGGTGGTCTTGCTAGCTTGTTGTCCGTTCGGGTCCTCTGGGGATACTGCCGAAGAACAACCTCCCATCGGCTACGAATGATCGAGATAAAAAACAAGATCAGACAGATACTCTACTAAGATTATATAAGGCTTTTAGTATGCCATATCTTAGCTATTGTTCGTCTGTATGGCATTTTTGTGTTGCGTGTAGACCTGAGATGATAGTTAAACAAGCGAACTCTTAGATTTATCGTGCAGGATTATAATTCTCCATATGACTCTTTACTCAGCAAAGTTAACTCCAAATCTTTGTGTAAAAGACGCATTCAGACTTTCTTTATATTGTACAAGAGCTTGTTTTTTACCTGCTATCCTGGCTATCTAAGGACTATGTTTAGTTTCCGGTCTGTATTCTATAGTCTACGCGGTAATTATGTTTTGTCTCTACCGTTTACAAAAAGCACTACTTATGGTCTTCACTCCTTCTAGGCTTTTTTTACTTATTTTTCCTCAACGAATGGTTTCTTCAGTGGAACGAGACGATGCCTGATAGCAACAGGGTTGAGGGACAACTCCTTTTCAGCAAATTTCGTCAACATAACCGAAGAATACGCTTGCGGTGTCAAATGATTGATGATAATTGTTGTCACGGTGATATGCTGGTTGCCTGGAAACCTGCCATTGACAAAATCGCGCGCGCTCTCAGTCAATACTTAAACACGTGGCTCATACCGAAAGGGCAACCTCGTTTCCAGGGTCCTCTCTCTACCACGAGATAGAGAGAGGACCTTGGGAACTATGTTGCTGAATGAGATGTTAGTGACTGTAAATACAATCAACAATAACTTTGATAGAATTGAAGCTACTAGAAATCTTCTTCTCGTGCGAATACAAAAACAGAATTTGATTTTGTGTGGAGTTTTACAGGATTAATCCTGAAAATCTTAGGCACTAACACCGACCAGTCGGTGTTACTTGACAGTTTGTCATTGAGCCTGTTTAAAGCTTGAACCAATAGGACAATATAGATTAATGAATATCAGTATATAAATGGCATATCTTAATAACTCAGACTTTAACCTGGACTGTAAATCATATCAAAGCGACTTAAAAGGCATCGACTAGGATTATTAGAAAGAAAACAAAACTTCAAACCAATTATTTCTGCAGAATTGTTTTTTTCATGTGTGAGACACCCCCCAGAGTTAACAAATTTCACCGTAGGTTCTGTGTCCGAGTGTCATAAAGCAACGAATTAAAGGTTGTAAATTCTGGGTCAAAACATTTTCGCGACAAAAGTACTTTGGGAATTATAAATTATAAGAAAGGAAAATAATGTTTCTTCTTACCAAAAATTAGTAGTTGAATATTTATAGATTAAGATCTCACAGAGCTAAACATTTTAATCGGTGTACTTTTCCCTGATTCGTGATGGTTCTTTTATAAGAAACGATCAATTCATTTCCCGACAAATATAAACGAATCAAGCTTTGGAACTTGGCCAAGCCGGGCGGTAGCCAACTTTTTCACTTAATAATCGATTTACAAAACAGAGGCCTTAAAAGTCACTGGTTTTGCTAACTTGAAGTTTGCGCGGACATTTCCTACTTCTTCTGAAGTGTTATATGCATATATTTAAGATATACGATGCGCGCCATCGAGGTGGACAAACAAATTTTGCTGTGAGCAAAGATTCATTCATTTATCCAGAGGGTTTTGTTTGTCATTTTGAGCCGATGTTTGCTCTGACAATCACTTTAAATTTTAATGAATCTTCCCTCATTCCGCGAGCGTTATATTTTATATATTACGAACCATGATGTATATTCAATACTGTGGTAAGTATTCATACTTTATCATACGTCAAAAGCGTAAAAACCGAGAAGCGATTTAAAACCAGGCGTAATTCATGGATGTTTGTAGTTGTATCGACGTCCTAAACACCGCCGGAAAACATAATGAATTAACCTTTAGATGGGCTAGGTAGTTGTCAGCACCTTAAACTGTCTGAAAAAATAAAAATAAAAAATACTTTGTCTACATGCAACGATCTAATGGTTTCATTGATTCAGATAGCCTAACGGTGGATGAAGAGAATTTGGTGTTTTTCATCATTCAGTTCCGTGCGCTCCACCAGGAAGCCCAATTGACCGTTAATTAAAAATAAAACCTGAGGTTTTCAAATGAGTGAAGCTTACAATCGTGCTGTGCTGCCTTCGATAGCCTTCAACGTATCTGAATTAAATATACGCTTGTAAACTACATATTATGATTTGCTAGAATATGAGTGATAAGAAAATTGGGAACTTAAACGCAAGAACGCCTACTAAATATTCAATGTACCCGCATTGAGATGAAATTCAAATTTCCGTCTTTGGTAAGATCTAGAATTCTCTTTCTTGTTCTTCGGTTCTCTTTAGGTATATCTTTTTTCGCTAAAGCTATTATCATCAGCTTTCAAAGTTGACAGTATCGCAAAGCATAATTTACCTCATTTTGAAATTCTTTGTAGGCCGCCATGAGATTTCTAGACTGAGTCACTGAAACACTGTATGAGCTGATAGCGCTGAATATTAATTGCTCAGAGTTCGAGAGCGCGCACTTGATCAACTGGTATTCTTTCGCAAGTGCAAAGCAATTTAATGAAAACAGATTACGTTTTCAGGAAAGGGTTAGAAATTCATTACTTCCAGGCCAAGCAGGTGTTTTTAGCCGTTTGTGAATAATTACAAAAAAAAATTTAAAATGCGTCCTGCATTGCATGCAGTGGTTGGATGATGTCCATCACGTCAGAATAAATGGTGCTTTTTTGCATTTATTTTGCGGGCCAAGTGAAAAAGGACTTGCCACACAATAGCAAGCTTTAAGTCCTTCTTTCTGGCGGGATTAAGACCTTAATACTTTAATACCACAGCAGAAATGCATTCGCCAAAGAGAAGCCTTTCTCTGTACGTATAATTTCCGACTGGGCGTTACGGTCCAAGCTAAACTCTTCAATATATCATTTTGTGACATAAATGGCACGAAAATTTCGTAATCCTTAGGCGTAAAATAATTGATCTTGGAATCCAAATCCAAACAATCGCCTTTGCTGGCCTTTGAAATGTGTTAAGTGCAACGCAGCAGCGAAAAATCAAAACACCAACTCAATGAATAGCGACGCCATTACCCAATATGAAAGTCTCATTGTATTGCTTTGTTTTGTTTTGTTTTTATTTCACCTTTTTTGCAGGGAGTTTTTTTTTTCTGTAGTTCAGAAAACGTTGAACTAAGATATTCACTGAGTGAATGCAATCTTCTTTACAATAAAATTTAGCTGAAATTATTTAGTCTATTGTGAGGGAAAACCAGCAACTTCAATGCAAAAATAAGTGATTACCATACAAATTAGGATAAAACTTTCAGCGCATAAACACTTTGGCTTTTTTAATGTGCAGCTTTTTTTTTTATTTCCGTATGTTTCGCACGAACTGATGAAGGTTACGTGTTGAACAGTCAAGTTCTCTATGAATAAAAAAAATCAATCAATGTCCACCAAACTATTACAAAAGGAAACGAACCAGCCTTTGTCAAATAAGTCATTTCGGCAAGAGTAACCATAGCAACATGGCTTGCCTTCCGCTAAAATCCCATTTGAAATAAATCTCAGCTGTGATAAGGAAGTTTGGCGTATTTTTTTTCCCGGGAATTCAGAGGAAGTTGGACAAAATGCGATTTTGACTTCATTTTAATGAATCGTAAGCAGCCGGGAGCCTTAGCATATCTTGTGGTTTTTCTTTTCTTCTTTTTCTTTTTACTAATTAGATCAGCTAGTCCTATTGGTTCCCTGTACACTGTAATCGGCACCTTTAAACATTTGCATTTTGTTTGAAATAAAATTTGTTATTAAAATTGAACCAGGTTCTGTCCGCCCGTCTTCTGTCCGATTGCAACCAATTTGAAACGAAAGAAAATCGAGTTTTTTGAAGCACGGTCGGGCTTCATTGAAAGCGCGAGAAAATTTAGCTTACCCAAATTTGATGTTCCTTGTTGCTGGGACTCGCCAGTGTCTCGAGAAAAGATGTGTCAGCGAAGAGTTTTCGAGCTACAGAGCTTCCAGTTTAGTGCCATTTTGAAACGCTAATCCGGCAAAACCTTAGGGCAAACTGTTTCACAGTGCTCAGCTAAACCTTGTTTTATTTTTTTCAGGAAGCGTGTCATATATCAAAGCCTCTTTCTTCGTAATTTTATTTACTCTAACGATGCGGATATTTTGTCGGAATGTTTCTTTGAAGTTGGCCATAATGCTGCAATTGTGACCGCCCTTGTGTTAAGTTGCCACATTCATTGTCTACACAGTACACGGCAACAGAAACGCTTCAACTCTGACTCTGTTAGGTTTCTTAACAGCTTAGATTTTCTCGTACATTTTCATAGTAAGAAAATATTTTTTTCCCTAGGTAATGAAACGCAACCTTTGGCTTAAAAATTAATTACGTACAAACACTTCCTCTTTTTCGGAATCTTTGAAATGTCTTTTCTTTTTTTCATGAGCTGGACTTGATAAGATGTAATAAATTTACCAAGCAATAAAACTTTGAGGCTATGCAATAACGGTACAAAAAACATGGTAAACACGGGTTTCCAAAATGATTTGTAAAAACAAATTGAGATAAAATTGCCAAAAAAATAAAATCAAGGCAAACAGAATTCCGCTCCAAATCTTTTGTTCGTATACTTTGCAAATTTCGCTTTAATTTAGAGAAGATTTTGCATCAAGAAATAGGTCTATGCTCATTCTCCCGTCCGTCCGCTAAAACCCGCACCCAAAACAGAGCAAAGCGCGTCTGGTAATTAAGGTTAAATCATCAGTACGTGCATTCAAAAGAAATCCTTTAATTTCTTGATCTGCTAATATATAGTCCCAGCTTAATCTAACCCCGGCTTAATTTAATGAAGGCACTGGGGGAAGAAATCTTAGTTCCAGAATAAAATGCAAATAAATGTTATTAGTATATACACACTCAGTGATCTTGGTGTTTTAAGCAATCTGATTGGTTCGCTATCTCTGGCTAATGAGCATTATTCACTCCCTACCGAGTGAATAATGCGTTTCGCGAATTCGCTTATGCTTTGTACCGCTTGCACGTTTTCCACGCATGAATTGAGAGGTCAATTAAATCGATTTTTAATGGTTTCCTTCTGAAAATGTTGTTGAGATCACTTCCTGTGTATATACTAAAACAATTATTCTTCTCAAACTCGGTGAAAAGTGGCAGAATATTTACCTCGCCGCTTCGCGGCTCGGTAAATATTCTGCCACTATTCACCTCGATTTCAAAGAATAATTGTTAAATAGTAAATGCATTGTGTCTATAATACAGGCAACAAATGTAACGATATCGTTGATGTACTTGTAATATTTCGATACAATTCTATATCATCTTCACACCGAAGTGACATACAGGTAGCAGAAATTTAAATACTTTAAGATGGTACATTAGCATTAATATATACACGTGAAAATGTAAAACTATAATGCTAATGTACCATCGTACAGTCACTTCATTTTTTCACCCTATAGCTAAAAACGTTATATCTAGGGGGTCGTAATTTCCCAGTCAGTGGAACGTTATATCCCAGGGACCGTTAAATCGGAGAAGAACGTTATATCTGGGGTATCGTTATATCCGCGAGGAACGTTACATCCTGGTGATAGCTGCATCCGTGTTCGCTATACCACAGACTCACCCAGAAAAGTTCGGTTACAGTATGTAACGATTTAGCCCTTAGTTCCAAAAATCCAAAACTTTTTTCACTCAGGAGAGGATGAAGGTACGAGATTTAATCCTTTTAAGGCCTTATTCCTGATGTAATCCCTCTCAAATTATTTTTAGATCATTCCCAGGTTCGGAAATTCCAGGAGGGTATAGAAATTAGCCAATCCTGTGGCACGAATTGTAGTCACGTGGACAGCCTAAGTGGCTTTACTCGAATCTTCATCCTCCACGAAAACATCCACGCAACGCGCGAGGTAACATTTACCACGGAAGTACTGGGTACCCTTTCTAAAAATAACAAGAGAGATTACCTTGGGAATAATGCCTATATGGGGATTCACTCTCTCTATTCTCTCTTCATACTCTCTTGTTAAACTGTCACGAGGAAAAAGATTTAATATCTTATTTCTTCTCAGAAAGAGATTAAATAACAATTATTCCATGAGCCCGAGTTGGATATATATATCTTATTAGACGTTTTGGTTATAATCACTTCATATCCAACAAGGGCGAATGGAATAATTGTTTTAGTAAATTCTCAAACCGGGTTTTGCCGCCGATTTTTATTTCGGCCTTTATAGAGGGCTGAAGTTGAAAACTTCGTCAGGCGGAAAATTTTTAAACTTGGCGCACTATTTTCCATATGACGTAAAACTCCGACTATTCATAGTCGGAGTTTTTTAGCCAATCAAAAAGCTAGAAATGCAATAGTCGGAGCTGAGAATTTACTAAAGAACAATAGTCAATTAGCTACTCGAGGCAGAACTCATCGTTCAAGACGACCACGACATTAAGTTAAATTTGGACATTTTTAGCTCATGGCTGAGAATATCAAGCTGGCTGTATCGTGTTCTCCCCTTGTGAAACTTGGGAAAAGAACATCACAAACGTGCCACACTAACGAGCGTAAAAACAAAGTGTTGTGTTTCAAAGGCGTTCACAATATTCAAAAATGTTCAAATTGTTGTTTATAGTGGTCAAAGCGCTAAGCTACACCGAGCTAGTTCACAGGCATGTCACTTAAACTGAAAGAAACAAATATATCAACTAAACATAATAGGCTTAAAGCTCCAAACTGGCGGGAGGCAGAGCTGGCCGGCTATTTGCAAACATGAATGGTGGAACAGAGAATTAACTCTGAAGTGTAATTTAAAGTGCTAAATTGAACCCATTAATAACCCACTGGGCGTTAGCCCTAGTAAAGGGAATCAGGGAACCACACGAGGTAAAGAAAAAATCTTTTGACCTCGGTGGGAATCGAACCCACGACCTCCGGATTAGATCTTCCGTTACTCTGCCGACTGAGCTACGAGGTCGGACAGAGAAAGTCGGGGACGATTTAGGTGGTGAATCGCGGCGAAGAGAAAGTAAGGGTAGTTGTGCCGCGTAGCACTATGAACACAAATGGTGGAACAGAGAATTAACTCTGAAGTGTAATTTAAAGTGCTAAATTGAACCCATTAATAACCCATTAATAACCCACTGAGTAACGGAAGATCTAATCCGGAGGTCGTGGGTTCGATTCCCACCGAGGTCAAAAGATTTTTTCTTTACCTCGTGTGGTTCCCTGATTCCCTTTACTAGGGCTAACGCCCAGTGGGTTATTAATGGGTTCAATTTAGCACTTTAAATTACACTTCAGAGTTAATTCTCTGTTCCACCATTTGTGTTCATAGTGCTACGCGGCACAACATTTATTTGCAAACATGACCGAGGAGTTGAACTAGGGTCTACCGAGAAACAACTCCAGCTAAGTGGTCAGAGCGGGACTTGAACCCGCGACCTCGGGATTTCAAGTTCGGCGCCCTGACAACTCGGCCACGCTGAAATTAAAATTAAGGCGTGGCTCAGGTATTTTCAAAAACTGGCTGACATAGGGTGCATGATGTCAAGAAATTGCTTTTTTGAGATCCTTCCCTGCTATTTGTTTCTAAATCAATCAAATCGTTGCCTACTCTGGTTAAACGCATTGTCTCTCAGTACTGAGCCCGGATGTTAATTGTTTATTAATGATTTAATTGATCTATCTCGAAAAGTAACCATTAAAAAATCAAAAAATCGAAAACAAGGATACGATGATCAAGTTTCTTCATTCATTTCCCACTGGCGAAAAGCTTTACTTGTAAAATTAATGACGGAAGTTAATCTAAATACTGATTTTGCAAGTCCCGAATTTTGCTAGATTTGAGACGTGAGCTCGTAAACATCGTACTGCGGTCGTTAGAAAGCGCAGAGAAAAAATAGATCAGGGAAGGCCTGCAATGACTTTCGATTTCGAATAAAGTTGATCATTTGGAAAATTTCTGCTAAAAGCAACGAAATCGACAGGTCACCTAGGCTGTCGTTTTATCTCTTTTAGTTCGAAATGGACTTAAAATAAATTACCCCGTTGTCATGGTAAATCCAATACCGTTCTTTTTGATTTTATACCTTAATTATCGTTCACTCTTTATTTTAATAGATCCATTTCCTCCCAACGGATCCTTCTCGCAAGTTTTCAAACAAATCGATCAATCGAAAAAAACATTCATTCTTACTTTTAGGCGAAAAAAACAGAAATTTTCTATTCAAATCTGTATTTGCTCTACGTTTGGATCGTTTCCCGTCGGTCCAATACTTCACGAGTTTTCTAATATTTCAACCTTCCTTTAAAATAGCTTTGACATCGGAGATTTGAAATGAATATTAGTTCTTGGTTATCTGATGTCTATTCTTTGATTTATGCATGTGAAACTGAAATATGCTTTCTAATGTGTCTCATTTCACGCTGGTTAGGGGAGACACGGTTCTTTCGCAGCCGAGAATTATTTAAAGGCTTATTCAACGAGGAATTGGTTTTCTCGCATCAGTGAACAAAACCTCGCTCGACCATTTAAAATAGTCGTTAAAGTCTGTCTGTCTATTTTCTTTAACAGCCTACAGAAAAGTGAATTTGTCTTTCTTTAGCTTTCGTTTCGTATACGGATTTCTTGATCTTTTAGGTATGAATTCTGAAGTCAGCAGTAACCCAATGCTTGTCGCTATCAAGAAATTAAGCAAACCATTTCAACTCATCGTACCTTGAGAAGTTTTCGAGCCAACGCCGCCAGCATTACCTTTGTCATCTCCCACCTCGCTTATATCGTGTTTCTTCTCAAAATGACTAGCTACGAACGCTGAGTACGGGTCGATGTACAAGCGCATTAACCTTTGGTGCCATCGTTCTTGCAAAATACAGAGAACTAAATCCACTTATCTTGAATGGCTCGCGGCAATATTGAGAAACTGTCTATCCTTGCATAAATTTAACCTCAATAGTGGATTATGCGATGTATATTAATAATAGTTTGGACCCCCGCCAATGACGCTTTGTTCATTAGCTGCGAACCCTGTAATTTCACAATTTCTCTTGCTAAAAATAGCAAGAACAAGAAATTTAATTTCGAGGAAAATAATGCTAAGTGATTTTAAAATTAGAAGCCTATCGCGTTCGATAAAGCTGCGGTATCAACAGGAGGTGATTTTATGCAATATATGAAATTCAGATATAAACCAATTCCTGCCAGGATCTTTTTCATTAGGACCTCTCCGTATTTCTTTACAGAGTAGAATGTAATTAGAATTGTGATCAGTACTAAAGCTAGTGTGCGGAGCCCGCTAACAGAAAAGCATGAGTGACAACTGAAATCAAATTAAATCTTAAACCTATTGCTTAAGGAAGAATCTCGTTCAGGAAGCGAGGATAAGTACATTCTCTTTTTTTCCTATAAGAATATTGTTTGTCAAACCCAGGCTGAATATAGTTATTCTTCTGCCGATTTTAGGCTGGAAATTTTCTTGTGAATATTCTTAGTTATAATCCATCAAATATTTTCGCTCGCGCGCGATTGGTCCAAACCCGTCACGTGACCGAATATTCCCCAACTAAAACTGGGGAATATCAGAGAATATACCACGATTTTCAAATCTGCGCGCGTTGCGTAAAAGATTTGAAGGATAATAAACACGATAGTCTCCATTTGGGGCGAAAATATGCTCGGATATTTGTCCTTGGACATTATCTGTTCCTCGAAGCTCACATTTTTCCTCGAGCTGCGCTCTCGGAAAACTGTTCGCTTCTCGGAACAGATAATGTCCGCGGACAAATATCCTAGCATATTTTCGCGCCAAATGGAGACTATTGTTTATATATATTATGGATTACTGCATTTCCGTTTTCTTCACTTTGATGGAGTTGAAGTAATTTTGCAACCAGACTACAGTTAATAAAAGTTGACATGTCACATAATTTCTTGAACAAAATGTTATTAGTATCGAACAAATCATACAGTTGCTTTTTTTGGCTAATTTGCCGTTTAAAGAAAGGAAGAATTTTATACAGTTTAGGTTAAAATGAGCATATAATAGTTCTATTGTATTTACAAATCTCAACGTAAAAAATTATATTCTTTTCAAAATCTCAGCCTTGAGTTTATTCTTAAAATTTCGCAAATTTAAGCCTCGATATTCTTATAAAACATACTCTTATAAAAAAGGACGGTACCTACTGATTTGGAAATGGATAATAAATCTGGAAACTCGAGGTTTCCTTTCTTTTTAATTACGCAAAATTAAAAATCGAATGAAATGACATTTCTGACGAAATTTCTTGCTATGTTCAAGACAAAAGATTATCAAAGTACCTTGATAATCTCTTGGTTCAAGGTGTATTAGTGTAACCCTTTCAATGTAACCAGAGCTCGAAAACGAGCGGATGTCTTCTATATTCATTAAAATATAATCATATTTATATACCGTGCAGTGAAAACTCTGGCATCCTTCTGTCTCGCTAAGATAATTTAACGAGCTTACATCTATCCCCGTTAGACGGAATCCATCAAAGCATTTCCCTTATACTTAAAATTGATGAAAATCGACGTCAGTGTTACAATGTTGTAAGTGAATGTCAGTTAAGTAAGATTTCACAAAGCATTCCGCCAAAATGCAGTCAATTCTCTAGTTTCTGTTTACATAATTGATCAATGGAATTAAGTTTGAGCGGTTGAATCATAAATCAGTGTTATTATATTTCTCAGTTGCTACGCGCGCTGTGATTGGTCAATTTAGCAGACCGTATTCTACTGCACTGCCCGCTAAAATTAAAAGTTGTTTTTAGTTCCAAAATGTTTCGTGATTTATCGCTTAGTGTTCTTAACTTTCATAGCAAGCAGTAGTACAAGTTAAAAACTTCAGTTTACTTCAATTTGTGTATTAAAACGTGCTAATGACTTAAAAACGATTTCAAATTGACTCTCTTTGCTTTCGACGTGCCTCAGAAATATGAAGCCGTTCCATGTGAACAGAAATCGTTCCCGAACCCGTCGAACACACAGTAGAGATACAATAAATGTCTTACTAACCGCGTCTTCTCTGTCTGTGCTGTAAGTTACGGACCCTTCGCTATTCCAAAATTGAAAATTACTAATCCTACTGAAAATTTAGCTTTATCAAAAAAAAAAATTTGTAGAACTCGAAAAAGCTATGGAAACATTCAGCTATCGGGTTGTACAGAAAAATATTATTTTCGTACTCGAGAGTGCAGTAAGCGATAAATTTATGCTGCTTGCTGTCCATCGCTTTCAAAACTGTCGGGAAAATCATAAACCGAACAGAAAATGTGATATAATTTTTCTTTCTCGCCCCGAATCCGCGGTAAGTGATTTTCTAGCTAGAATATTCCGCTCGCAGCCATGAATTTCAAAACTGTTCGCAATATGCAGAAAATATCATATAATATCTTTTAACCACCTGGCGCTGTTCTATTTTTTCCCAGTCTTCTTATCGCTATTTTGATCGACTTTCTGTCGATAGGATAATCTTGTGATAGTTAACTTTTTTTTCGTGTGTCGTGGGCACGCTCGATTGACACAATGCTAAGGTGCTATTCTTTAGGTTTATTTTTAAGGACAGATTTCGCAAATGAAATTTTTGTTTTAATAAAGATAACATTAGAAATATGAACCAATTTAATGCGCTATCTTATAGTCAAGCGGCCATGATCCGTTGATATCCGGGGTGAGGAAACGGTTGCACGAACAAGTGCTTTCTATATCACCGTACCTCATAGTGAAACACGGTTCCTTTCAATCCTTTTCAAAAGAAACTTTCCATTTTATTATTTTTTCTTTTCTTCTTCATTTCCTGACAGCTTTGGTAGAAATATGACGAATGCAATTCAGTCCTAGCATCTGTAACATTGCAGAGGCGAGCTACAAAAATAAAATGCGGTTACGTTGAAAAAAACATTGACTGTTTCGCTTTCCACGAGTTTGAAAAAATGACCAAGATAAATTTGCGCTTTCCTAATATTTGACTTGTCATTACAGGAAATAAAACACGTTAAACTGCATGTATCAATTACAGTTCTCTGATGTACATATTTTCTTATTAGGAAACTGACTAGAAACTAGAACTGAAATATTTTCTCTTTTTTTCCATCATGTTTGAAAGTTGAAGTCTTGCTGTTACAGTACATATTCCAATAATTTCAATATTTTACACCGTTTGTAAATAAATGCTACAAGGCTACTGCCGCCAGAAATAAACCACGTATTAGCGTTAAAAAAAAGATTTTAAATGTGACAAAAGCTTCTCTCCCTCTTATATGCCTGTATCGACACCGCAAATGCATAAACCTTTACATTCTTGCAATGTAGAACAAATTCAGTCTTTATACATACGTTCAGCTGATGGATATGTCGCCATATCTTGTGATAAGCCGCCATGGTTTTGCGTGAGTGTATAGCAAGCTTGTAAAGTCAGTTGCGGAAATTCTCTCCTTCTTCGCAAGATGCTCCAAGATGCTTCCTGATTCTCGCTATATACTTCTGTGGAAAACTCAATGTGTCGCCCTGGCTTGATAGCGCCTCGCAAGCCGCCTGCAGTGAGCTGTTTACTTGGCATATATGACACATTACTTTCAAATTCAATATCCTGAGGCTAAATGACAGAAAAGCTTGTCACTCTAATTGCTCGACGTTTGTTAGTATCGGTAAATGCAATATGGCGACAAAGATGTATTTTCCGGAAACTTCGTTCAAGTTCGCACTGTTAAATTTGTCTTTTAGATAATTGTCTTTTATGCAGCTGCCCTTGTGTTGCCCTAGTGTTGTTTAAGTGCCCTGATTTCATTAGTTCACAGAGAAATTACCGTACAAAAATCCATTAGAGGACAAAAACGATCGAGAAACTTCAAAGAAAGCGATACAGTTGGTCGAAAACTACTTCTCAACAGAGGGTCTGGACGAAGAGTCCCAAAAGTTCAGTTGCACTAGTCAACCCAAAAAAATTCAGATTATTAGATTCACTCTTATCCACTGAAATTGCGTCCTTTAACACTGCTAGTAAGAAACAAGGTTCAGACAAAATTTGTCACTTTGCACCATTTGGCCGCGTTTATTTGAACGTGTTGGCTTCTTTTCAGCAGCCGGTTACGAATAAATTGAAATGTAAATGTTTCTCACTGTCTGTTGTCTGGGATGCCTTCTATAGTGCGTTCTCCTGGTAGAAATGGTTTATAGAAAAACATCTCTCGTTCTTGAGCTTTTGCCTAAGCTAAGAAATTGGGGGCTGCAAAGAACACAATATCATGCCGTCTTCGATTTTAACTCCCTCAGTCAGACGATCAAGGACTCAAAGAGTGTAAATAGTTTTAAACGTGATGTTTTTAAGTTTTTAATATAGCTACTTAGGTTTAATTTCTACTTATACATATTTTTAATTTTTTGTGCATTTTTTGTATCTTTTAATCTCTTTACAATTTTATAGCTTTATTGCTCTTACTATTTATATCTTTTTTTCGAGGTCCTTTTTGAAAACCATATTTTTTATGAAAAAGTTTCCTCAATAAAGATGATTATTATTGTTTTGTTTTATTCTACCCATGATCCAGCAGAACTTTGGCGTGCCAATGACGTAACAAACAGCCACTCAAAAAGGGCTCGTTTGCAAATCAGACAGAGCGACTGATGAATGGAAGTTTTAAACAGACAGCCACCTTGGTTCCTCTCTCCCGACCAAACAACATCAAGGGAGGATAATGGCGAAGAAAGTTAACTTCGCACATAGGCCTTATTCCTAAGGTTATTTTTAGATCACTCAAGCTTTGGAAATTCCAGGAGGGTCTGGAAATAACCAATCCTGTGACGCGAATTTTACTCACGTGGACAGCCCAAGCGGTCTCATGCCGGTCTCAGCCACGCAACGTGCGTGGTGACATCCGCGGAAGGACTGGATACCACATTTAACCTTTTCTCAAACTCATCAATTATTCATCAAGTTTGAACAAAGGATAGAGTGGTTTTATATTGAGTGTCGAAAGTAATCAGGGAATTACTTTGGTTTGGTTTTGGAATGAGATTGGCTGAGTAGTCTAATTGGTAAGTAATTAGTTTGGTTTTGGTTTTACGACACTCAGTTGGAGATTGCTCTATGTAATTTTAATTAACATAGGTTTTTATGATTATATTTCTTAGTTTTCTCCCCAGTTTAAGATTCGATTGAGAAGATATATTAATTACTCAAAACCATTTTTGACCACATTTTCAAACACCTCGAAGTTCGTCAAAAATACTCCGCCACGCGTCGTATTTTCAACTCTCTTCTCGGTGTTTGGAAATGTGGTCAAACGCAAATGTGATCTTTCGTGTTTGATATATTACTAGAATATGGGGGTGTAGCTCTTTTTCCTTTTTTCCCTCTCGGCAACACACACGAGAACAAGATATCAAGCCATTTGCTCGATCCTCGTGTTCAAAGACAAAATGCCCTAGAAATGTTTCTTGTGTTTTGTATCCAATCAGAAACCACCGTGATCAACAAGAAGTAAGCAGGCATTCGCCAGTATGGAGTATGGTGCAATAAAGATACGTTGCTTAGCAACTTTGGTGGTGGAAATCGCGGGCTCATGCTTTAGTTCATGCTCTGCTATAATCGACGCCCCCCTACCTAAACTAGTTAACATCGACTACATTTCAAATTGTGAAGACTCCCCGTCATAGCCCACCATGTAACAATACAATTATTCAACGATAATGAAAATACCCAGCTATCCAGCGTAAACAATGTTTGGGAGACTTGTGTGGAGAGCGAAAAATGTCATTTTGACCAGATTTTCCAGCGTGTTATTTGTTTGGCCTCACAAGTTTTCACTAGTGCCGGATGTCCACTTTGTCGAGGGGATTTCCGCACTTTCTGCCTTGCCCATTGGATGAGCTGGCATTGGATAGATTTTGGCAGCTGCGCCTGTAAATAATGCCCTTCTGCTCGTAATGTTGTTATTTAAAAATAGTTTTTTTTTATCCGCCCCTATTAAATTTCAGAAGGCCCATGTCGTGATTATTATTTCGTATCTATTATGATAAGTATTTAGATTTGTAATAAAGCTTTCTCAAGATTTTTTGAATTTCCTTTTCTTTTCTGTGCTTGAAATGCGACGAACACTCAAATATGGCGGTGTGTTGGTGAAAATCGTTTTCCAGTAAGTCGAGAAAATTGGCTTTAGTCCCACCTGACCGCTAGACTCATTTATTTTCAGTGAGGAAATACTCAACCTAACTGTAAAGAACACCATTTACTAACTGGCCATTAACTTATGATTTATATACACGAAGGAAACGCGTGGTAAACGGCCCTTTTAAACTTTCCTTGTTGCCTGATCAAGGTGTTTTCTCTAAAGACAAATTCAAGTATCATACAAATGCCACAAGCGTTGCTATGGGCAACCGTATGATTATTCTATCTCTTTTGTCTTGATTAATGTTAATAGCTGGTTCGATTCAGGCACTTCGTTAGATAAATGAGCTAGTACTTCTCGTAATTAGAAAGATGACGACGTCGTTTTGCGGAGAACAATTTTTGAGCGAAAATGTGCACCTAATCTTGAGAACCAAGAAAATAAATCGCAGCAAACTAAGGGCCTGTTTACAAGGAAAGAGGGTTATCCTAGCAAGCGGGTTACCCTAGGAAGTGGGTTACCCTAGCACTCGTTCATTTTCTGTTTTTTTCTTCTTTGTGTTTACAAGGCAGCTAGAGTTACCCGGGTAGGCGGGGTACCCTATCTGCGTGCTAGGGTTAACCTAGCAGGCTGGTGAACTTTTTTCCTTGTATGCGCTCCAGGTAGGGTTAGCCCGCATACCCGGGTTAACTTTGTAATTGTTTCCATACCCTTTGAGTATGACCGCGTATTAAGTTGTCCCGGGTTGCAGGGTTACCCTACC
The DNA here is from genome assembly GCA_964020085.1 of Micromussa lordhowensis. Taxonomy (NCBI): domain Eukaryota; kingdom Metazoa; phylum Cnidaria; class Anthozoa; order Scleractinia; family Lobophylliidae; genus Micromussa; species Micromussa lordhowensis. Next base: position 3,649,863 of record OZ026596.1, on the reverse strand, counting down.
TGTGAAATCCGTGCTATCTTTTGCCCTCCAGCTACGTTTAACCCGCTTGCTAGGTTGACCCTCCCTCCTTGTAAACAGCCCCTAACAGACAAATTACGTTATTTTGTGAAAAAAAAATCCATCTCAAATAAAGGCAAAGCGGTAATAAATCCAAGCCGGAAGTTCAAGTTATTGTTTTTTGAAAACTCGTTTTTCAATTATTTAGAAACTCGAAATATTCTAGCCACTACTTCTCTTTAGTTTGCAAACTGAGCTATTTTTCCGGTTAAATTACATAACGGGAAAACTCTGGGAATGTCTTTAGAGGAACAGATGTAACTTGTGGGATGTTAATCAGCCAGAAATCACTTTAATATCTCTAAAATATGTCGCCGCGCATTTCAAAACAAATCGTATTTGCATCCATGTACATATCGCCGATTGAGCGAAAGATATTTTTTATTAATTTCTGCCTGGGCAAGATAACACTTTATTCGCCTCGAAGAGCGTCTTAACAAGCAAGTGTCCAAAATGAGCAAACTGAAGAATGAACGTCTTGGAAAACAACCGTTTATGGCGGAAGTTTGGTTGAAGAGTATTTACGTTCCTGTAAGGGTTTGTTGATTACCAACGAGTGGATAAATGTCATAGAAACATAGCAAGTTTTCATTAAATAGGCTGAATAAGTAATTACAGTCGAAGAACAGGCTTCAAAATTGACACCTGTTTCGTTGTAAGACACAGTCGTAACTTTTCTTTGTTCCGAAAGCAGTGTTTCAGTAACATAAATATAGTGCATGGAATAAAAATGTTATAAGTCCTCCTTCAGTGGATTTCAGATTTAACTAACTAGTTTCTATTGGTTCATATCAAGAGCTTGAATAGAAATACACTAACTGCCTAGATGATTGAAAATTTTATTGAAGTCTTGAAAGCTGGTACAGGAAAACGCAAGCACTGTATCGTTAAGCTTTCTGGCCCTTTGTACTGGTAGAAAGAGAGATTCTTCCGTACAGATGTTTTTTACAGTAAGCTTTAACTCTTTTGAAATGCAAAAGTCACCCTGAGAAGCTGTGTTTGTTTAGAATGTCATTGCACTAACAGCCGTAGATTTCCTTTGCGGTCGAAAGTCGCCTTGGCAACGCAAAATGGCCTGATGTAGAAAAAGAGAGTCTTTCGATGATCCATATACAAACAAAAGAACAAACATCGACCTTTTTGTCGCATTTCAATAAATGACAGTTAAATCTGTTTTCTCTTTCTTTCTCGTCTGCTTTACTTTCAAGAAAAGCTAACATTAATGTTTAATAACCAAATTGGCAAAATCTTAAACGCGCCATCTGAATCGTATTTTGAATAACATCTTTTAGAATTCGCCAATCTGTAGGCCAGTATGTCCGAGCGCCAAGGTTTCAAAAGTCATAGGTTTCACAATTTACCTTCAATTCTTTGAAATTCAAGACGCCGAGATCAAATTTAAATGGTTCCTTCATTTTCGTCTTGAATTTGCATTCAGTAAATAAGCTCGAGACGAAATACTTCTTTATTATTTTATACAACGGCGCCTCCGCTTTCGACTTCTAACGCGACTTTTTTTCTGATTATGAAATAAAAATATTGTTTTTTCTTCTACAATTTATTGGGGTTACATCATCTCCGACAACGTTAAAAAAGAAACAGTATATACCTGTTGCTAAATATCAGAGTTTTTAGCGTCATTAGGCGAGCATCAAAACATAGGTCGATGGTAAATAAAATTAAACCGGTTCTCTGCTTTTTTTCTCTCTCTTCCGCCCAAGTTAGGTAAAGAAAAAAAGAAAACGTTACACTCGCTCTTATTACAGGACAATTTTTGTTCTGTATTTGTCCATGGTCTGCCGTCTGTTACTTCAGAAATGTGCAGTATTTTCAACCAAACACCGTAGTAAAATGTGTACGCTGAAGGCAATTTTAGGCATCGATACCTGGATTAGGTTCAGCCGATAACTTTAATTACCGCACACCAAAGCATAAACCACATTTTGAGATACCAAACGAACCGGAAAGTTACCGGCCCAGAGAATTTTTTCGCAGTAACCGAGACCGCCATTATAGTTTCGAAGTAATCCGAAAATGGAGTTGTTCAAGTGCGTGTTGTCAAAATTGCGCAGCACAATTGTTCCAAATGGGGCTGTAATTTTTACTACAGTGGTTCGTATCACGGTAGAATTATTTCAAGCCGTCCTCGAACACAGCTATTCGATAAACTCGTCTTATGTGAACGATAAGGCGTGAATCCACGCTAATCATAATTTCAAAATATGGCTAAATGTACGCTTTCAAGTTAGATGTCAATATAGTCAAGACTTACCGCGATTATAATACCAATGCGAGAGTTTCAAGAAACCTTTAAAATAATAGCCAGCCTTTGTCCACACTTGTTATTCATCGCGGAGTTTACATCGCGTCGCTGGTAGATTTTCGATTATTCATTCCACGGTCTCTTGTTTGCCCTCGCGTGAATGTCAGCAAGTTTTCGTTTTTTTAACCTGAGACGTTGGCGGGTTAAGAATAAGGGTTTCTATTTTCCGAGTGAAGCAACGAAACACCTGAGCTATAAAGATGGCCTCGTTTAGGAGCCCAGCGCTCGCTATACAATTGCAAATAGGGTTTCCAAGGAAACAAGTGTTTTGCCAACTATACTGTGTTCTTCTCTTTGTAGTGTCAAGATGTCAGGGAAATTACAATTATATCACACGGCTGATAAACAAATTTGCTAGACATCAATTTACGAATCGTTTAATATAGATGAGCGAAGAACGCAATAACTCTTGGTCTAATTTCTTTATCGTATTTTAAAATTCATCTACGGATCAGAGAACATAGCATGTCAATTTATGATTAGACGTCTCTATTCTCTTGTCAGTTCCTCTTATTTACACAGCAGTCGGCCAAAAATATAAAAATGGTAATTTCCTTCCTTTCGAGAATTTCTTGCTCGCGAAATTGTTCGCCTCTATAATCCGGCATCCTAGCTATTATATTGTTGCTACGCGAGAAAAGGTAGTGATTTTTAGCGGAATTGAAATGAACTGAACGGACATTTTATACAACTTGATCGATGGACTTGGTAATAATTTCACTATCATATATCGCATCCTGTGTGTCCATCTCGAGTTTATATATTTGCCAATTTATTAAGCTCCTTTTTGTTGAGGTATTGCGTATTTAAAATATACATATTTTAAAAGACTACTCCTCGCTTTGTGAAAATGTATATACAGCGCTAAAAATACCAATCCTCGATTTTTATCAATATTGTTATTGTTATTATTTCTTTTTAGAAGAGCGCAAAGACATATCTTGTAATCCGACGTTTTTGTCGTTTGTCAAAATTGAGAGGAAATCTTAATCCTTATATCTCGCGAAACTAAAGGATTATCAGACAAAATCGCTCTTTCAAAGAGAAGTTGTCTCCGAACTGATCGTATTAGCGCTGCTCTCTGTTGAGAAGGAAATTGCATGGAAGCGCATTGCCCATAATGTGTTATCAGTAATAACAAAAGGCAAGTATTGACGAACGACAAGGCTGCTTTCGTTTAAAACTCCTCTTAAAATTATCGATATAAATGTATTTGGCATAAACATAAAGCGCTCCATCACGTAGGACTAAGCGACCGATATTTCACTGACCCTGGTGGGCAGGTAAAATTTTCACTCACTGGAAGCAGGTGGCGGCTGCAGGTGAATTGTGTCACGTGACTTCTTGTCTTTCCAAGATGACGGACAATCGAGGGAAATTTGGCGCCGTGTCCACCATCTTGGAAAGACCATGGGAATGGGGCTGCGCAAAACGTAACAGAAATGATTTTTGCTGTCGTGTGTGTAGTAATCTCTCCGTGATTCCCTTCTTCAGAAATACGCTGTTCATTCGCCTGGAACTCGTCGTAACCGTTTCATAAAGGAACAAGCAAATGTATTTTCCAGCAACATGCAGCTATTAGCTAGGCCCCAGGTTCTCACTGACATCCGCCGTCTTTCGTAAAGCCTCGTTTCTGTTCACTTAGCAATCGTTTTGGGACGTTGTTCATGAAAATGATGTTACAAGAAGCAATTCTCGAATAAACTGGGGGAAAAAGGAAGAAAACAGCATGAATAGTGTTGCATTTGCCGACCCTAATTTTTGTGTGCATTAGTGAGGATCTATCTTAAGTGATTTGTAATCCATATAAAACAGACAAAACTCTTGTCCAAACTGCGATAAAATAAAGCTTAATTGTCTGAGAAAACTGGCAGTCAAATCAAGTTTGTGTTTCGAGGTCCTTAACGATACCTCGTCACTAGTATCAGCGAAACTCTAAATAACAAACTAGACTCAACATTAAAGGCTATCTTAGAGTACACTCCTGAGGCGAGCCAAGGCAAAAAAAGAACAATAATAAAATAAAAACATCTCACATCAAAAGATCTATAAATTCTGGAACGTGCTGACATGCATCATTCTACTGACGCGAAGGAAAATAGCTTTCCATTGTTCGATGAGAGACATATGTGTTTGTGCTAATAATAAATGTTTCAAAGGGAAACGAGAGCCTCGACAGGTGCTTGGCTAGAGAGATTAGGTCTGAAACCGATCGCTTACGCACTAATTAAAACTAACTCCATTTGATAGAATTAAATATGCATTGAACTTGCACGTTACGCAATTGGGAATCCTTATGAGATATAAGGCCAGATTGCCACAAACAATTCAGATGCTAGCGGGACTTCGAACGCGATGTTCGACGAGTTGGCTACACCGAAAGGTCTCTGATGAGTCTCTTGCATGGCAGAGACGAAACACGCGCGTCAGACTAGCCATGAAAATATTAATAGCATTTGTAGCTTATATACTCCAGGACCTATTTCAGTAGATCGAAAACATTTTCCGTAATTGCCAACGATGAATTATTTAAGTATATGTTATTTTTCTTATGTTTTTTTTTATTTGGACACACACAATTTTGGATACAAGATACAATTTTATAATCATTTTCTCTGCATGTTGCGCGGTATCTTTTTATCGGAATTTAAAAGAAGTTTGCAGTTTGTTATGAGAAGATATCCTGCGAACAGTTGGTTTCTCCTAAAAGTAAATTCCAATGCTTCGCTGTTTTTCGCTCCTTTTTCTTTCAAGTACGTTCTTTTATTGTTTGTTTTTCATTTTCATGCTTTTGGGATCACGATTTTTGTATCTAAATATATCCATCGTATCAGACATTATTGCATCTTCACGGCATTTGTTGTATTATTCTCATGTTTAGTGTTTGATAAATTGAATAAGTGGTCTGAGAATGAATTATTAATATTGTTTATAATATTATTATTCGACCCAGGTCCCCTCACGTCCTGTCACCTGCACGCTTCCTGCCCTGATTGCATTCCTCCCCCCCCCCCCCGATCCCCTACTCCCTACTCACCGACACTCTTAATTATCCAGCTTCTTAGTCGTCCAGGCCCCGGTTGTTCGAAAGGTGGATAACGCTATCCACCGGATAAATCCCTATCCAGCGGATAGCGTGGTTTGTTTTGTTAACACTTATCCGCTGGATAGCGATTTATCCGGTGGTTAGCGTTATCCAGCCTTTGAACAACTGGGGCCTGGTGTTCAGTTACGTACGTGCTCCGGCGCTCAACCTCGTTCCCAGGGCCTTTTCTTCCGGCGCTAGCTATACACGTTTTCTGATTCTTAAAATGGACATATAAATTCATTTCTTTTCAAAAGAAAACAAATTAATTAAACTTAAACACACGCACCGCTACGCCTCGCAACTAAGCAACAAATTACTAGACCTTATATGCCATTCCATCCTAGGAAAAAGTATGGCGGCTGTACATTTTACCAAAACTCCCTTGCGAACCTAACACAGCCTGTAAGGCACAAAGAAAGGCAATATTTTTGCAATATTTGTCCCTGTACTAAGGACATTGTGTAACCGAGGTTTGAAGATTCTATGTCTCTTCTGTACGTTTTTAGGAACGTTGGTAAGGTTTTCGTGCGCTAAGAACTATGGGTAAATTTACCAGTCAGCATCTTTTTGGCTATGGAAGATTGTCCTGGGAAAGGCAACAACCGCAAAAGGTTTTCAGAAAGAGAATTTTACTCACGAGAACAAGTCATGCTGGCTTTACACGCAATTTCATCCCCCTCAAAAACATCCACGCAATGCGGGCAGTATGTATGGGTTATTGACCAAGTGTGAGGTCAAGATGGCTGGATATTGGCCGAGTTCTTTTTTTGCGTGTTTATGGACCGAGACGGAGTCGAGGTCCATAAACGCGCAAAAAAAAAGAACTCGGCCAATATCAAGCCATCTTGACCAAACAAGCTTGGTCAATAAAGGATTTATTATATGATTTTCGGGGAAATTTTTCTAGCGGGACAAGGCGGGTAGTCCCAAGCGGGCAAGATCGCTCCATCTTTCCCGCTCGGGTAGCCAATCACAGCGCAGGATTTGATTCATTTTGCCCGGTCGCGGAGCTGGCCATATAATAAAACATTATACTGTGTACCATGCTCAAAATTAACTTGTGAAGGATTGTGAAGGATTACTGGCGGATCACTGGCGGATTACCTTTCCAGTAACCAAGTCCGAAGTCGTTCAAGCAAAAGAGCGAATGAAGTGGCATGTAAAGACCAGGATTTAAAAGTAGCTTTGCTCGATAGAAAATGAAAGTTCCACACGCCACGTTTTGTTACTAATGGGGGTACCAAGATTTATGGCAATTACAAAATTGTTCTTACGACCATGGCAAGATGATAGAGAATAAAAAAAGACTACCCTGTGCTCATGTGATACTGTACATGCTGTGGGTGGACTTTACTCGACTCGTGATTTCCACCAATCAAAAGACAAGTTAATCAAGCGATAATATAAAATGTTATGCAGCCTCTGACCGGAGGCCCCATGTTCCTAAAAAAAGAAAAGAAAGTTTTAGGAGAAAATTTAATTTAAAAAAAGCTGTAAACAAGAAAATTGCAAGTGCATGCTTGAGACTAGAAAGGGACTGAAGCGGGTTACTTCTCAGTTGGTGCCTCGATGCGTTTTCCTGGTATCACAACTTATTGGGGGCTGGAAGTGATTGAAGTTGTTATGAGGTAATTTTGATTTTGTTACAAATTTAAAACTGACACATCAGATATCATTTATCTGTCAGCATAATGACGTCACAACAGGCCGTTTTGTGTAGTGGAAACTGAGTGATTGACAAAGCGTCGACCTGCTGGTGAAGGCAACGTCCTTCTCACGAGGTCATTTTAGTCAAACTAATATCGCCGGTTTGCCACTGGCACACCTTTCCACTGGCTGTGATTAGCATTGAATAATCCCAGAACAATACCCTGACTTTTAAGAGCAGATGGAAAGGCGTTACTCAAGAACGATGAATAAACATAGAGTTTGCCAGAGGAGCTAGTTCAAAAACTGTCAAAATACAATTCTGGATGGAATTTCCTTTATCGTAAGTAGCTTTATTGACTACTAAGCGTTAGCCCTGATCACGAGCAAAATAACTCATTTGTAAATCGGAATGAGGTTATTTTCGTGGATGTTAATCAGCACCATTTTAGATTTAAGTGTACTGTAGATAGAGTCAAATTAAACAGCTGCCATGGCGTAATATGAACATCTTTGTTAAACGAATATGGTTCTCAAAATTCGAGTTGAAATCTTTACTCAGCTAATACAGCACTTCTCATGCAAGTTTCTTCCTTAATATTTGGACTCTAAATTCTACAGTTCTTCTTGAATACAATACACGTGGTTCGCGATCACTGTGGCACTGGTGTTGCGCAAATTAAAAGACGCTTCTCAGTAAAGAGAGAAAGCTGAATTGACACCTCCTTATTCGAGAAAAGGTTTCTTTGTTGTCGTGTACAAAAGACCAATAGAACATCTGCGGAACGAGAACACAATTCAAGCTATCTGCCACTTTTTCAATTTGCACATTTTTAAATCAAACTCAACGCAGAGAAACTACCCATCAATCAAGCCGAAAATTTTATCAGCGACTCCATCAGCTTTCTACAAATAGTATTTTTAATATTTCTTTATTTTTGACGCTTTTTCAACTTTGCAGCAGTCGATGATGTCATTTCCAGTATGACCAATTTCGACAGGTCAATACGAAATTTGTAGACTTCTGTCACACTCTTGTTTGTCCTGTCGCTCTACTTTTTTGCTTCTTTACACGACTCAAATTGGTTCTCAATAAGTGAAAAATTATTCTTCTTTACTGAAAGGTAAGGCCTTTTTATTAACAATTTCTTTATAGGGATAGTCAGAATGCTCATTCAGGCCAGCCGCACAAAGGGCCAATTTTACATCTGAAGTTTGATTTAATGGAAAACTGGCCGAAAGCTGTGAGAGCAGTTGTTATAGCTGTAATGGCAGGCCAGATGATATTTGACAAAGTTACGAAACCAAACCAAAACAACGTTCTGAAAGTATAGAATATCTCATTGTTTGTACGAGCTTTTCTAAGCTTACTAAAAAATAATGAATGGAGAATGAAGATCAGATCGAGAAAATCTCGTCGTTTCCAAGCAATATTTTTCAAAGATGATCTCGTCATGAATACTTAATTAATAGCGAAGGGAACAATAGGCCTAATTTCATACTCCACTAGCAAAGTTTCTTAGCCCCGACGGAGGTTTGTGGTACTAAAACAAAAAAAATCACACCAAGGCTTAGGAAACTAATAATTTCTGTTGTTTTATTCACCTAAAATTTCATCACAAGTTAGCGTTTTAACATATTGACACTCCCCTATTATTGCCCGAGAGATTTTACATCCGTAAAGTTTTATTTTCCGTCCAAGTTGCTTTTGAATTCTATAGTACATCATTACAGTACATCGATTCAGGACGAAATCTTCCATTTTCTATACTTTTTCGGTTTCGGAATTAAGTTATAAACAGGCATAGCCCTTGTCATCACTAACGACCTTGAACGTCCATTTGCTGCAACATCGATAACGTAGACGCTGATATAACAGGATTTCTGATTGGCTGATAACCAGCGGAAACTGTTGTCACATTAAGCCCCTTTAAACAAGATATGAAAAAATGTCATCTCATATAACAATAATTAAAATTACAGCAATTTAGATGGCATCAGAATACTTAACCTTACACCCACAACACGTTCTACAAAACAAAACAACAGTACAAAATAATTAAATTTGTGTACATTACTTGACGAAAACAGTTCAATACAAGAACATAGACCACTTTCATAAATGACGACCAATTGTAAATTCTTTTGCAAGTATATATTAAAATTAGCCTTACTAACCTCATTTTGAAGTTGGTAATTCAAACGAATTTTTATTCTGAAACGAGGTTAGTAAGGCTAATTTAAATGCATACAAAATAATTTTAAATTGGCAGCCATTTATGAAATGGGTCTACACAAGTCGGAATTACGTGACAGAACTGTCGTAAAGCGACAGAAAGAAAATGGAGGTATCCCATATCTTGTGTGTAAACTGTTTCGCTGAGTATCGATCTGACAAAGCAAGGACAAATTTGATGTCAATCACTCTTCGGAATTTGAAGGTTAAATATTTCCTATTTTAGTTTCTTTAAATTGCGGGAAAGTAGTGGAGAATTCCGTTCTATTTGGCTTGTATTTCTCCCCTTTTGTTTTAGAATTGCTCGGTCCGCAAGTACTTAACTTACCTTTTTTGGTTGCAGTACCGCCACAATGAGAAACATTTACCGAGGCTTTTGGTTCATCTTGTTTGTTCTCTTCGTTTTAAATGGAGTTTTCTGCGAAAAAAGGGTTCCTTGTCACGCGGTTGGTTCCTGCTTGAATGGCGGTTTGTGCCAAAGAGATCCTTACCTGACGGATGCGTTCTTTTGTAAATGTCCTGACGAATTTATTGGACCCGTCTGCGAAGAAAGAACGTCTTGCCGTAAACATGATTGTCACCACAGCGGAGTGTGTAACTCTAGCATGTGCTTATGTGTCAACGGATACACTGGCTATTTTTGTCAGCTGCAAGTCACACCAGGTATGTCACGGAATAGTGATGACTGTCTCTTTGTCGCCCTAGGGAGCGAAGGGAAAGAGAGCTTGGGAATCAGATTCCGTAGTAGTTGAAGTTTTTCTTCGCTAATCTCCTCGTCAACTGGAAGACTGGGTCCTATATCTACACCCCTCCCTCTTAATCGAATCAAGCCTTCAGAATGATCGATTGCGAACTGATTGAGCTGATGCATCTCTGTGTGTACAAAATGCACGTACACTGCAAATAGCCACGGAATACATATTGATGTGTTACAAAAGATATTTTGCTTTTATATAATATGTCGAATCATTCTCGCATTTTGATTGGTTCTTACTTATGATCTATTGAAGGGCTGATGCACAAATGACATCTTAACCTTTTTGTTTCTTTATTATACATGTCAAAGCAAGTAGACACCACGTTGCCGTGCGTCTGTGCAGAAATAGATCACAGATGACGTCAAAATGTGGTAAACCTAATAAACGGTTCGTGTGTCACTTTTTCGTTGTGAACATATTTTGACGTCATATGTGACCTAGAGCTTAAAAGACGCACGACAAATCTGTGTTGTTAAATATACTTCAATTTATCTGTACAATGTGAAGGGAAATTATGTAACAGAATTTTTGTGTAATTGATCTACAGCGCAAAATTCAACTGCAGATTTTTATTGGGCTTTCAATCGTCAAATCTCGGCTTTTAAAGGTAAGTGCACAAACTTAAGTTTAATCCATCTATCAACAGCACCACTGTGTGAAAATAGAAAGCCATTTGAGTGATTTGACTAGCATCTCCGCCGGATAATTTTCATAAGTACAAAGATTCTCTTAATTGTGTTTTATTTCCATTATTGATCAACTTGCGTTATATTTTTGAAATTTCCTTAGGTGCAGCAAAAGTGGTCAGAAATCCGCAGATCGGCAATGTCCTCAGTCTACTGCAAACTGGAGCGGGCTGGGCCAATTTAGGTTAGTACCTTAGACAGTCGAGCCTGCCAACTGAATACCCAAAGATTTTCGGAACGTTTTTGTCAGCGAAATGTATCACGTGGGAGACTGGTTAGCGAAGCGACTGAGTAATTTGCCGAGAACTCGCGAAGAGCTTGCGGTCGCGCCTGTGATTGGACAATAACACTCGGAACTCTCTGAATAATTCAAATCGGAAGATTTTGTTAAAAAACAACCAATTAAGACAAACCACTGGCTGAAGCTCGAAGCTTTCGCAAACTAGTAGAGGAAAAATTGTTTCTTAATAATAATAATAATAATAATAATAATAATAATAATAATAATAATAATAATACAAAGGCTCACATAAAAAATTAAAAAAAGCCGGCCGTCTCGCGTTGTAGATCATTTGCATGCATGGCTTGTCACCATGAAAGCTTGCAGCTCTTTGCAAACGAAGTCGGGAAACTCCACACAGTGTTACAAATGCTTATTTCCTATTCCAGGACAACTCCAAAACCATTGCATCAAAGACTTCAACAACTGCCAGCAAGGAATTTCAATATCTTTTTGGCTTCAGTTTATCGACGGCCTGTACATCGTGGCCATCACAAATGCCAACAACACTATACTTTCACTGCAAGTTAAGGACCACAGGAAACTTCTTATCCAGCTCACAGCCGGCTCCAGTCGTTGGCAAATAAAACGAAGTTGTTTTCCCGTTGGTTGGTTTTTCCTCACGATCACGTGGGACCCTACAAGTAAGTAAATTACAAAGTAAATTATAGTTGCAAGCTTGACAAAAGATTGTTTGTTAGTTGAACTTAACTCCGTATAAAAAAAAATTACAGTATTTAGAGAGGATGCCCCGTCAGCCTTAGCTGGTTTTCAAGCAGGCCCTCTATGCTGGTCGAATTGGAATTTGGAGATGCTGGTTTTTCTGGAGGAAGGAAAACCCGAGAACCCGGAGGAAAACCCTCCGAGCAAGGCGAGAACCAACAAGTTACTCAACCCACATGACAACGGGTCGGAATCGAACCCGGGCCACATTGGTGGAAGGCAAGCGCTTTCGCCACTTGCTACTCAAAATGTGCGCCAATTATCTCTGAATCATATTTGAATAACATTATCAAATCAAATCGATCGTGAAACACTCGCCAAGTCTGTTGATTGCTCAAACACGACCGAAATCTTTATCATTGGATCTGCAGATTTTCTGCATAGGAAAATCATCTCCAGAGCGCAATGCTTAGCGCGAGTGAACTGATATACCAATTCCGTTTTTTGTCTTACTCTAGATATGTTGTATTACGAAAACGGCCAGCTCCTGTCCAAGTCTCCACCACCGGCCAAAGTATACTTTTCCTCGCCTGATGACGTAAGTCTCTTGTCTGTTGGTGGACTCAACGAAAAGGGAGGATTTTCCACATTGAGAATGAGCGACCTCGCCCTGTGGACTCGAGTGCTGTCCAAAACGGAAGTTAGGGACAATTATTTGAAAAGTAAGTAACAAAGAAATTAGTTTATTATACGGCTAAACACTAAAAAGTACGCTTAATTTCGAACTACTATTTAGTCTTTGTCAAATTGAACATGAATAACATTAAAGATAGGGCTGATACTGTTTATTCTACGGTACGAGGTGCAACTAAGTTTTAAGTCTGGGATAAAACCCTAGTGTGTGACCATTCAAATGAAAGCTATTGAGTAGCCCTTCCATACAATACTGTATATTTAGCAATTATTGAATGAGGCTGAGTAGGATATGAATAATTCTGCAGAACAAGGAGGGTGTTATCCACAGAGGCCGAAGGCCGAGGTGGATAATACCCTCCGAGATCTGTAGAATTCTTCATATCCTACGAAAGCCGAATTCAATAATTGCTTTATTATTCATTCAAAATATTTCCCCGTTCTTAAAGGAGTTTGGCCATTTCGCTCTTTGTTTTTTCGCTCACTAAAAATAACATAATATCGTCCCCAGGTTTTCTCGGTCAACGGTTCAATAATCTGAAGCGGGCTGCACTTTTGACGTCATTGATTCAATATGGCGAAGATTCTTTCCAAATTTGGTGAACAGCAGCCGGTTATGGTAAATTATGCGTGTGGTTTTAATCAATTAGAAACAGGGAAATATTTTGAATGATTAATATTATGTTATACAAGGTGGTTCTAGCTGTAAAAGTTGTGGACCAAACCCTAGTGTGTGAGCAATGAAATGAAAGCTATTCATCAGTCTTAGTATGGATCAAATCTTAATGTGTGACCATTTAAAAGAAAGCTGTTGAGCAACACCTTCAAGTTGTTTTGTTTGTTATGCCAAACAAGCGGTTTTAATTTTCAAGTGTGGGCGACCATTCAAATTTTTATGTCAGCTATTGAGTAGGAATTTTGAGAAGTAACCTTTTCATGTGGTTTCATTTGCATTTCGATTTTTATTGAAAGTTAAATTTGGTGTGAAAAGGGTATTTTATTGCCTACATTCTTCCAGAATTTTCATCACCCATCACAAGCCGCTGCCTTTCAAATCCCTGTCCTTCAGGCCAGTGGTGTGAGGAAGACAGCAGCAGCTCAAGCAACTACACTTGTGTCGAACGTGAGGGTTTCTACTGCACTTTCGACGGTGGCTATTGCCAGTGGCGAAGTGCGTCAGGCAATAATCAGAACTGGACGAGATTCAGCGAATATGGCTCGCTACGTTATGACCACACAAATAACTCGTGCGCAGGTGAAAAGTAGTTCTATAAATCTAGTTTGATTTTCGCATGTGCAGGTGTCACTCACTCAGTAAGGTAAAGTCTGCATATGAGCCAAGTGGCCCACCAGACAGGAGCTTATTCCGGCTTCTGCAGCACGTAGTGACTAGGAGTACTTTTTCTCCACCCTGGATGGGACGCTAGTCATTCTCAATGCTTCTGCTCAGCACTAAATTCGCCGTTACCCATTTATACATCCCGGTGGAGAGAAGCACTGTGAGAGTAAAGGGTCTTGCCCAAGGACACAACACCGGCAGGCTCGAACCCTGACCACTCGATACGGAGACGATCGCACTTACCATGAGGCCACTCATTAATAGATCATTATCGTCGTCGTCATCATCATCTTAAACCATGTAAGTGCTAATTGACGAGTTGATAAAATCCTTGGGCTAATAACTTTATCTTCTTTAGGTTCCGGAAAATTTCTTGGCTTGATTTCTCAAGGTGTGGCCTCAGGAAGCAAACTTAGCAGTGACATAATCAGTCGACCATTTCCAAGACCTAGCGTCCCTGGACGTAAGGTGTTACTATCCATGTGGTATTACGTGGAAGGGTGGAGGAGAAATAAGCTTTACTTTGTTATTCAGAGCTCTACTACAAACCAAACAGTGTTGATTCATTTGAATACGCAGAGTCGGCGATGGAAACACCTCAAAGTTGAATTTGCTGTCAATACGACTTTTCAGGTGAAGTATACTTAACAATCATTCCACGAGCTCGCGTTGGATATATAAACAATAGCCTCCATTTGGCGGGGAAATATGCTCGGTTATTTGCCCGCGGACATTATCTCAGTAAGAGAAGCAAACAGTTTTCCTCGAGCTACTCTCTCGGAAATCTGTTCGCTTCTCGGAACAGATAATGTCCAAGGACAAATATCCGAGTATATTTCCCCGCCAAATGGAGGCTATTGTGTTTATTATCCTTCAAATGGTCGTAAAAACAACAGAGCAACAGCAATTTTTAAAAGGGAAACAACATTTTCATTTTAAAAAACATGTTTAGACATTCTTATGTCGTCTTCAGTTGCAAATATTTTTTGCAGCACGCGCGGGTTTCAAAATTGAGGAATATCACTCGCTTATTCCCCAGTTTTTGCTGGGGAATATTCAGTTCCGTGACGCGTTTAGACCATATCGCACACGAGCGAAAACATTTGATGGATTATAAGAAATGATAGAGAAAAAATTAGGCGCGAGGTAAAAACGACCCCCAAAATTACGGGTACGCTTACCATATTTGTAGAGCATTGTATGATAAATAATTATTCCATGAGCGCGCTATAACCAATCTCATATCCAACAAGCGCGAATGAAATAATTGTTTTATTAAATTCTCAACCTTCGGTTTTGCTAAATTTTATTTAAGTCTAAGAAACGACCGGAAAGTGATGTGACTTCCGGGCGCCAAAACGAAATGCTGAAAATTTTATGCTGAGCGACATTTGCCGCATTCATTTCTATATAAGGAAAAACGCAGGTATAATGGCTGGTAACCGAGATCTAGTGAACCAATCAGAAAGCTAGAATTGCATTATCCGAGGTTGAGAATTTAATAATTACTCATATGTCATGATGGGTAAGCCAATGAAAATTTTTGAATTGCATTATCCAATGATCCAGTTTTTAATAAATTCACATGGAGTACAGCCGCCGATTGGATACGTTAAACTTATTTTGCCAATGAATGAGGACCTCACTAGAGGTTGTCCTCGTATCTAATTGGTCTGACGTCGCTCTTGGTGGGAATGGTGATGATTAAGAAAGGAGTTTTTATATCTTTTTACTCAGAAAATGAATTAATAACTTTTGCCTGCATTGATTATAGGTCCTTCTTCGCGGTGAGTTAAATGGTAGTGGAGGAATATTCCTGGATGATATGTCCATCGAAACATTTAGTAAGTGAAGCTAATATAAAGCAGATTCAAAGACATGAACAGAAATTCGTCAAAGGGAAGCTTTAAAATATACCAAAATGAAATAATGCTAAGCTTGAAGCAAAAACGTGGAACTGAAGACCCGTTTGTCGCGCCCAATTTGCAAGCTAAAATAGAGTGAGCAAACTAGCTGCTATTTTAGTGCGATTTAAATTATTTTCCTAACATCGAAGGGGATTCGAACATACAGCGATTTTTCGCATCGTAAGGGACCGCGGTATGTGAGTAGCTTTTTAAATAATTCTTGGTTTGAGAGCCCTGGTTTAACCAGTTCAACCCGATTTTCTGCGTCTGTTTCTTCTTCTTCGAGCCTTGGCGATTGCACTGCTATTGCACATCCTGAAAGTACCAACATATGCACATTTTTGTATGCTTGGGTAATTTTCAACAAAGCAAAAAGCAAAACCAAATTGAAAAAAGGAAAAGCAACAAAGCACGATTTCCCGCGTTCCTGACAAGTGATTTGGTTTTAGTAACAGGTTCCTTGTACCATATGCATCAGTCTCTTCTCTCTCAAACCTTTTCACACAGTGGGGGAGGGAGGGGACATAGGTCCTTAAGGAAGTCTCTCTATCCCTCTCTAGCTCTCTCTGTCTTATCACTGTCTCTCAAACCGTTGCCATTTGTGGCTTGCTTCTCTCATCTCTCACTCGTCGCCAGCTGTTCTTTAGCCTCCCTCTCTTCCATATTGTCTCGCATAGACCTAGGAGTGTCAATCTATATGCTAGCATTTCCATTTCAATCTGCGCAGCCTTTCCTGTTTTGTACATTGTCCTAACATTCCACGTTCGAACATGGTGTTTGCCTTGGGCGCGAGAAAGGTGATCGGCGAGGCAGTTTTCCGTTACTTGAACGGTCGATGCCATTTTCGAGACACTTAGAATTTTTTTAACTAAAAACGAATTTTTCTCTACTAAATTAAAGAAAAAAGAAAATTTTGAAGGAACCATCCAGTATCGAAGCCGTTTTCTAACATCGCTGTTATACAACTACACCAGGTTGATCCGCCAAATCTGCACAAAATTTAATTATAAAACGTGACTTTCTTAAATATTTATGATAGAGTTTCCCCAACCATCAAATGAAAGCTAACCGCAAGCAAACCAGCTTGAATATGAACAATTAAGCATTTGATGTGCGTGTTTTACTCCATCAACAAATTACAACCGGTTTCTTCCTTGTCCGGGCCTAAAGTAAAGCAGATGTGGCATTGTCCATTCTGAAAGGCTTGGTTACCAATGATGGAATCGACTGTTAAAATCAGAACCTTTGAGGTGGCTTCCTTTCGGGTTTGGCTACATCGCGTCATAGCCGTCGGCGAGACACTTCCTCCTCCCTCAACTTGTTGAGTTTCTAGGCTTCCTTGTAAGGTTCCTGTAATCAGCTTCATCTAATAAACGGGTGATTGGTCCATCTCCATCTAGCTTCACCATCGCCCCGTAAGCCAGGCGTTCTTCAAGGTTCTAGACAGGCCTTCATACCTACCGTGTCAGCCCTGCGGAACAGATCCCCTGCCAAACTTCACCCTGTCTAGCAACCATTTACTTGACCTGTTGCCCATTCGCCACGCGTTGGACGAGGGGTTGGACATTGGTGGGTATGTGCATCAGTAGTGACTGATTGAAGTGCTCATTGCAAAACGAAAAAAAGGTCTAATAGTGTTTGTACACGTTTTTCTCCAGGTTCACCAGTAATCACTCAAAAGAAAAATAATCTTTCACCCAGTTTACACGATTCGGTGTCTTTGAATTGTTCGGTGTACAACTCATTCAACATCACCTGGTATCACGATAATCACCGAATCAAACAAGGCAAAACCTACACTATTTTTGAAAGCGTGGCATCCAATAAGAATGTAAGCGCGTTGAGTGTCAGCAATCTCAACTGCCAAGTGGCGGGAAATTATACATGTGTGGCGGTGAACGACTATGGCAGGGACCAGCGGCAATTCACACTTAGAATATTAGGTAAGGAAGCTTAGTGTGTAAAGAAGTGCTGCAAGTCTAAACGAGGTGATTTTCACAGGGTGGGGTCTCATGCCAATATATTTTGTATAGCTAAAATGACTTATATGAGGGAGTAGTTAGGGCGCCGGACTTGAAATCCGGAGGTCGCGGGTTGACCAAGCTGGAATTGTTGCTCGGTAGACCCTAGTTAAACTCCTCGGTCATGCTTATAGATAGCCAACTGGTCTGCCTCCCGCCACTTAGGATTTTTACGCCTATTATGTTTAGTTGATACATTTTAGTTTGTTTCCTTCAGTTCAAGTGGCATACCTGTGAACAAGCTCGTGTAGCTAAGCGTATCGACCACTATCTACAATATACACGTTCCTGTTTAAGTGTTAGTCCTGTTTAAGTGTTAGCCCAAAGATGATCCAGAATTCAATCTTGGAAAAAATGATTTGCTCATGCAAGTGACGTTGGAAAAGAGGAACGCTTCTTCCTTGGGTCACTGGATCATGGATCCGAGATGCGGGCGTTGTCTTTCTTTGTAGAATATATTGAGTAGCATTTTGTTTTCTTTTCATTGGCAGATTTGCCCCGGCCACCGTCAACTGTCATAATAGATTCAACAACAAAAGAGATAACATGGGCAGAAGCTGCTGGGTATGAGTGTCTTCCCGAGTCACATTTCGTTGTGGAGTACAAGAATACCCAGTCGGTGAATTGGACGACTGCTGGATATTTTGAAAACAGAAGATTTGATCTTGCTAACGCCTCTAAAGGAGAGATATATGATGTAAGGATCTACGCCGAAAACATCATTGGAAGAAGCCCGCCATCTAAGGTTATCACTTTTAGGACAAATAGTAAGTTGAGAAGGATCGCCATTAGCCAGTAGGACAAGCTACTTGAAATAGGACCCAGTTAATTAAGTAACCTACTTGAAACTCTCACGGGTCTCCTGTAGCTCAGTGGTAGTGTCCAATTACCGGCGTGAGGAATTCGAAACCAGCCATGCTTCACACTTCTGTTCATTGAATCTATCTACAGCTATCAGTAACTTAGTAAAGCCATTCGTTCTTCACACCATCTGTTTAAATTACAGTTAGAACGCAACCCTGGCGACTAATGAACTCGTGGCCACAAGGTGGTCCTTGATTGAACCATGCTTTACCACTAGCTCGTTGAATTAACCCGAGGGGCTATCTTTGAAATTCAATCTGTGGTGAGGGTGTGCAACTTGTTTCCTGAAACCTTCACTGTATTTCAGACCAGAATAAGCGATTGCAATACAATAGTTATTTCAGACGTGAACCTGCCATATTTCAAACCTATAAAATTAAATATTAAAATATAATAAAAAATAAGATTACGTCTCTAAACCATGACTTCTTCAAGATTTCTATCCAAGATGAATTGCTTCCACATTTGGCAAGAGCTTCATATTTTTGGCGGAGAAAAGCAACAGCTAAAGCTCAAGTTGACCATGTTTAATGGAATCACGGTCTTACAAACGCTGTGCTCTGTTGAAGTAATAGGTTGTATCTTCTCTCTTTTTCACCAGTTGGACCAAGCGAAATTCAAATTTTTTTTGATAACGTAGAGGTCCAGGGATCGACAATGGTTTTACAAAGAGGGGCAAGTGTGAGCTTGAGATGCGAAACCAAAGCAGAACCGAGGCCATCATTTTCGTGGATAGTTCCTGCCAGACTTCAAAACCCCTCCTCGTACGGACCGTCTTGGGTCAGCGGCATCAAATGGCAACACACAATAATTATAAGAAGCTTGAACTGTCTCAGTTCTGGTAACTACCAATGTTTACCTAAGAACGTGGTTTCAGAACAAGCATCTCCGTCTGTAGCAATACGAGTCAAAGGTTTGTTCGTAACAAGGATTGCTCTTGCAAATCAGTTCAATAAAACTCAAGCTATGAGTCACCAGTTTCATGATTGTCTACAGTGTAATATGTTCAACGGGCGGCTTGGTTAATGCACAATTCCCTTCAGCTATGCATACTTAAAATATTACGGTTGTCATCTCGCCCAGTATTCAGGGTGAAACACCACTTAAGCTGTCAAAGTATCTTTTAGGGTGCAATCGACGAGATAACAATTAAAAAAACGCTCTCATTTCCGTTTTTAGGCTCGAGTTTCGCCACCCTCGTCTAGCCCGTACTAGGCAGTGATATCCCTTAGGGGTTTAATTCATATTTTCGGACGAGCATCCCCGACTTTTTCATATGAGAGTCCCGCCCGGGGGATATTACCCGTGGGCTAGATTACAGTGTAATCCAACCAAATTATTAAAACATTTCTGATATAGCGCTTTTCCAGCTGTTGGTTGCTCTCTCCGAAGTCAATTTTGACAGATTGCTTCGAAAGCCACTTTTTAACTCCATTCCTTCTTATGTACAGAGCCTGATCCGCCAACAAGGTTTGACGTTTTCTTCGTCAACATCACATCTGTTCTCGTCTCTTGGAGAGCCTACACGTGTAACCGTGCGTATCCAGTTGCGATGACTGTTCGATACAGACAAGAGGGTGCAACTTCCTGGATCGAGAGAGACTTCAAATTAAACCCAGCCAAGGATCTCGTTATCACAGAACAGTTTGAATACAAAACAGTTTACGAGTTTAGCAGTCGCCTTAAGTATGGAGGTCGCTTTGGTGTTTACAGCTCGGTCATAAAAACGCTATCTCCAGGTACCTCGGTTTCAACTGTTCTTCAGTTCTTAAAAAGCCCCATGTTTAAAGTATAGATAGTAACTATATTTCACTGCACTGAAAGCGATTAAGAATTACCGTAACAACATTCAAAATGTTGAGGGGAAAATCGCTGGGTACGTTCTACCCAAATTAGAAGGGTAAAGAGCGGCTTTCTCTTAAGCGTCGTGAAAACATATAGAATTTAAACAATTAACAATGAGTGGACGAGGTTGAGCAAAATATCGTGATTTGACAGTGGCGAGCAGATCGATTATTTGACGAAGCTGAAGGCTGAGGCAAATAATTGATCTGCGAGACAGTGGCAAATCACGATATTTTTGTGATAACCGAGTTCAATAATTCTTTTAACATTCAATCACCAAGTTTGTTTTCATATGTAAATCATTCTCCAACAGCTCAGAGAAGGGATCTGCCATTTTTCACACAAGAGCGGGGTTTCAATTACGCATGAGCAGAATATTATTTGTAGCAAAACAAATTTAGACGCTATTACGCATGTACAGACCATTATTTGTTGGCAGTCGGCTGATTGCGTTCGATTCATTCCGTGAATCGTAAAATAATCTGTGATATTTTGTGTGTCCCGCCCTCCCCCTCCCCCCCCCCCCCCCCGCCCCGACGCAAAGAAAACTGTTTTCGTCCTTTGTTCCAACAGAATTGAAAGTATTCCTTTACACCTTGTCGTTCAAGATACTAAGCGAGGTATACAGGTCAGAGTTGGGCGACAGGCAATCTGTGGAATTCACCAAGTT